>CM022710.1:12241410-12331410 GCA_012295165.1 Asparagus setaceus
ATATATATATATATATATATATATATATATATATATATATATATATATATATATATATATATATATATATATATATATATAAATAGAAATGTAATAAGCATTTTTTGCTTGGTAGTGAGTGTCTTATTCTTATCCATTTTTCAACCCAATTGAATGTGGTCCCCATTTGAATGAGTGGATGGGAATAAGCTACCACTACCAAGCACAAAATTCTTGGATATCGTAGAATCCTCTTCATAGCCTCCAAATGAGTCATCCTCGGTGCTAAAGAAACTAGCTAACTACACTAACAAATGTGATATCTCGGTCCAGTTAGGTAGTTAAGTTTTTTTCACCAATCTCCTATATACTCCAACATCCTCCAAAAGCTCCTCCTCGATCCGGTAGTAGCTTATTCTTTACATCCATCTGAGTGCTAATAATTATACATCCCAACATATTCTGTCTTTGAAAACATGTCAATGACATATTTCCTCGTGATAGGAGAATGCCCTTCGATCTAGCAACTTCAATACCCAAGAAGTACTTCAATGAACCGAGATCCTTTGTCAAGAAATGCTGTTGTAGGTACTTCTTTAGGCTTTCAATTCCCTTTGTATCATCTCCTATGATCACAATATCATCCACATATACAATAAGGAGAATCCTCTTCCCTACACGAGTCCGCTAAAATACTGAGTGGTGTTTCTGTGCTCGACAAAGACCAAACTTCTGAACAACCAATGTAAAATGCCCAAACCATGCTCATGGAGACTATTTTAAACCATAAAGTGACTTCTTCAGCTTACACACTTTCCCATACTCCTCCTGAGCAACAAAACCCGGTGGTTGCTCTATATAAACCTCGTCTTTAAGGACACCATTGAGAAAAGCACTCTTGATGTCCAACTGATGAAAAGGCCAGTGGAATGTCGCATGTAATGAAACAAGAAGTTGTACGGAAGTCATTTTTGCAACAAAGGGAGAAGGTGTCAATATACTTTTGCAATCAATCTCGCCTTCAAGTGAGCAAGAGACCCGTCGAGGTTTAATTTGACAGTGTAAACTCATTTGTAGTTAACAACTTTCTTTCCTGGAGGAAGAGTAACCAGAACCCAAGTATCATTTTGCTCGAGGACTGTCATCTCGTCTTCCATTGCCACAGTCCAATCATGGAATAGATAGCACTTCTGACACAAACTTGGGAACAGAGTTAGAATTTAAAGAAGATACAAAAGACTAATATAAAGATGATAAGTGAGAGTAAGACATAAAACTAGAAATCGGATGTCGAGTGCAATATCTCTTACCCTTGCGAAGAGCGATAGGGAGATCATTAGTAGTAATGATAGTAGGTAACTAATCAATAACAGTCTTACTAGATTGTAAATTGGGACTTGGTACCGAGTCTTACACTGGCACAGAAGTAGGAGCACAATGATGTGGATAAACTTGAATAAACTTCTCAAGCACAGATGGTTCTGAGTCAAATACTACATCAAAATCAGACTAATTACTGATGATTTATGTCTCTCGAATAATCAAGTAATCATAATCATCCCCACACGTAGAAGGAGAAGAAGATGTATGTCCAAACTGAGACTAAAAGAAAGTGACATCTCACGATAAAATATAACAACCTAGAGATGGATAATAACACATATAACCCTTTTGAGTGTGAGAATAACCAAGAAAGATACCTTTGAGGGATCGAGAATCTAGCTTCATTTTCGAGGGCTATGATTGTGAACAAAACATAAGGATCTAAAAATTTTAGGTGGAAGAGAAAACAAGTTATTATGAGGATGTAAAATTTAGAATAGAATTTTATTGTGCAAAACCGAAGAAGGCATGCGATTATCAAGTAACATGCACCAAACTAGCATCTCCCCAAAATTCTTCGAACATGTTTATGAAATAAAAGAGTGCGAGCAATATCTAGCAAATATTGATTTTACATCCAAAGAACTCCATTTTGCCGAGGGTAAAACACAAGATGATTCATGCAAAATTCCATTCGTTCTAAAAATTAAGTGAAAGATTTGTCAAGATATTCTTTAGCACAATCAATTTGAAAATTTTTATATCGCTGTTAAATTGGTCTTTAATCTCTAACGAAAAACTTTAAAAACTAAACGCACCTCAGAATGAGATTTTAAAAGATATATCCATGTAACTCTAGAAAAATCATCCACAAAGCAAATAAAACATTTGAATCTAAGTTTTGACACTACAAGACATAGACCCCAAACATCTGAATGAACTAAATTAAATAGGCTAGTAGCCCTCTTATTGACTCGACTAGGATAAGACACACAATGATGCTTTCCTAGTTGACATGACTCACACTCTAACGACTGAACATAACCCATAGAGGGAACCAAAAGTTCAAGAACAGGGAGAGATAGATGACCAAAAATGGCAGCGGTAGTCACAAGCTGATGTAGTGCTCATGCAGGCCATCTGGTCGGATGCCAACTCTAACTCATACAGGCCGTTGCACTCACAACCTGTGCCAATCCTCTTCCTAATTCCAAGTGCCTAAAAAGTATAATGAGTAGGAAAAATATCACTGAACAGTTTAAAGCTCTAGTAATACGTCTAACTAATAGTAAATTAAATGAAAATTGAGGCAAGTAAAGCACAGAAGATAAGGGAAGATCAGGTGCAGTACAGAAGAATCCAACCTCAGTGACGGGTGTCTAAGAACCATCTGCTAGGGTAACTGATGAGGAAGCAGAAATAAGGGTAAAGGTTGATAAGACACCTCTGCTCCCGCCATATGATCAGTCACTCCAGTCACATTTCCGTACAAGACGAAGATGATGTAAGACAAGCGGTTCGAAAGTACCATTCAGCTAATGTAGGAGTAGAGCGATGAGGACTATGTCCGCTAATACTACTAAACCGCTAAAGCGGAACCGATCAAACGTCTCCTAGTCTCCTCGTCATCAAAAGTGTGGAGAGTGCCGCTCTTCCGAGATGCGCTACATGGGCACTCGCCGATTTGCCCGCAAGAGGGGCACCGGTATTTGGTATGTCATGGCTCTTTACGTAAGTAATAGTATATGGTCGAAGTTATCTTTGCATCCACCATGAGCACCACCCACCCTCCTCGCTTCCTCTTCTACTAATAAAGTGGTTTCCTCGTCTCTTTCCTTGAGCAGCTAGGGTAGAAGATCTCGATGATGCTACCTGGAGGAGTCAATGAATGAGGTAACTAGGTAAGGCCACCTTCCGCGAAAGCAATAAGTCTTTGATAGACAACCTAGAGATGGATAATAACACATATAACCCTTTTGAGTGTGAGAATAACCAAGAAAGATACCTTTGAGGGATCGAGAATCTAGCTTCATTTTCGGAGGGCTATGATTGTGAACAAAACATAAGGATCTAAAAATTTTAGGTGGAAGAGAAAACAAGTTATTATGAGGATGTAAAATTTAGAATAGAATTTTATTGTGCAAAACCCAAGAAGGCATGCGATTATCAAGTAACATGCACCAAACTAGCATCTCCCCAAAATTCTTCGAACATGTTTATGAAATAAAAGAGTGCGAGCAATATCTAGCAAATATTGATTTTTACATCCAGCAACTCCATTTTGCCGAGGGGTAAAACACAAGATGATTCATGCAAAATTCCATTCGTTCTAAAAATTAAGTGAAAGATTTGTCAAGATATTCTTTAGCACAATCAATTTGAAAATTTTTATATCGCTGTTAAATTGGTCTTTAATCTCTAACGAAAAACTTTAAAAACTAAACGCACCTCGAATGAGATTTTAAAAGATATATCCATGTAACTCTAGAACATCCTCCAAAAGCTCCTCGATCCGGTAGTAGCTTATTCTTTACATCCATCTGAGTGCTAATAATTATACATCCCAACATATTCTGCTTTGAAAACATGTCAATGACATATTTCCTCGTGATAGGAGAATGCCCTTTCTCGATCTAGCAACTTCAATACCCAAGAAGTACTTCAATGAACCGAGATCCTTTGTCAAGAAATGCCGTTGTAGGTACTTCTTTAGGCTTTCAATTCCCTTTGTATCATCTCCTATGATCACAATATCATCCACATATACAATAAGGAGAATCCTCTTCATAGCCTCCAAATGAGTCATCCTCTGCAAAGAAACTAGCTAACTACACTAACAAAGAAATGTGATATCTCGGTCCGTTATGTTAGGTAGTTTAACTTTTCACCAATCTCCTATATACTCCAACATCCTCCAAAAGCTCCTCGATCCGGTAGTAGCTTATTCTTTACATCCATCTGAGTGCTAATAATTATACATCCCAACATATTCTGCTTTGAAAACATGTCAATGACATATTTCCTCGTGATAGGAGAATGCCCTTTCTCGATCTAGCAACTTCAATACCCAAGAAGTACTTCAATGAACCGAGATCCTTTGTCAAGAAATGCCGTTGTAGGTACTTCTTTAGGCTTTCAATTCCCTTTGTATCATCTCCTATGATCACAATATCATCCACATATACAATAAGGAGAATCCTCTTCATAGCCTCCAAATGAGTCATCCTCTGCAAAGAAACTAGCTAACTACACTAACAAAGAAATGTGATATCTCGGTCCGTTATGTTAGGTAGTTTAACTTTTCACCAATCTCCTATATACTCCAACATCCTCCAAAAGCTCCTCGATCCGGTAGTAGCTTATTCTTTACATCCATCTGAGTGCTAATAATTATACATCCCAACATATTCTGCTTTGAAAACATGTCAATGACATATTTCCTCGTGATAGGAGAATGCCCTTTCTCGATCTAGCAACTTCAATACCCAAGAAGTACTTCAATGAACCGAGATCCTTTGTCAAGAAATGCCGTTGTAGGTACTTCTTTAGGCTTTCAATTCCCTTTGTATCATCTCCTATGATCACAATATCATCCACATATACAATAAGGAGAATCCTCTTCCTAATTCCAAGTGCCTAAAAGTATAATGAGTAGGAAAAATATCACCAACAGCTTTAAAGCTCTAGTAATACGCCTAACTAATAGTAAATTAAATGAAAATTGAGGCAAGTAAAGCACGTAAGATAAGGGAAGATCAGGTGCAAGATGTACAGAAGAATCCAACCTCAGTGACGGGTGTCTAAGAACCATCTGCTAGGGTAACTGATGAGGAAGCAGAAATAAGGGTAAAGGTTGATAAGACACCTCTGTTCCCAGTCATATGATCAGTCACTCCAGTCACATTTCCGTACAAGACGGAGATGAGGTAAGGCAAGCGGTTCGAGTACCTATCTGAGCTAATGTAGCTGTAGCAGATGAAGACTATGTCTGCTGATACTACTAAAACTGCTAAAGCTGGAACTGATCAAACTGTCTCCTAGTCTCCTCGTCTGTCAAAAGTGTAGGGAGAGTACGCTGGCTCTTCTGAGATGCAGTTACATGGGCACTCCGGCTCGATTTGCCCTGCAAGAGGGGGCACTGGTATTTGGTATGTCATGGCTCTTTACAGTAGTAATAGTATATGGCTGAGTTATCTCTGCATCCACCATGAGCACCAGTCCACCCTCCTCGCAACTTCCTCTTCGGCTAATAAAGTGGTTTCCTCGTCTCTTTCCTTGAGCAGCTAGGGTAGAAGATCTGATGATGCTACTGGAGGAGTCAATGAATGAGGTAACTAGGTAAGGCCACCTTCCTGCGAAAGCAATAAGTCTCTGATAGAGAACCAACAGCTAAGCTAACCAAAATCTGAGGCCTAGACGTGGAGTACTCTAGATCAAGACCTCCTAAAAAGTCAATACCATCAACTTCTTCCATTGCTCCTCAGATTTTTTCACGCCAAATGTAATAAGAAATATCCACTAATCTCCTCTAACAAGTGATTGAAGTTGCCATAATAATCATCCAATGGTCGACCACTCGCTTCTTTGAAATAGCTCATGTATGATATTGATTATCACATTTTAATTACAAATTTATACCCTCATTACCTATTTTATATGAATAAAGATATTACTAATAACTATTTTTATCTTAATTTATGTGCTAATGGAGTATTATTGAATAAGAGCCCAAATGAAGATTATTTCAAGCCCAAAAGATCTCTAATGAAGCCCGAATGCCCGAATCCAAAGCCCACGACTAAGTTTAGAAGCAAAATCTCAAACACATCACTTTTTGGTCGAATTATTAATAACTTAGCTTACAATTGAGAATCAAATCAAATATGGAAAAATAAAGTCAAATTCGTGCTCGATGGTCAACCGCGAAAGAAAAGCTGATATCTCTCAATCCAGGAAGCGAATTCAACATATTATATATGAAAATCGCCTATCTCGACGAGACGGAGCCATCCAAATTACCAGATTCTTAAAATTTCATTAGTAGCAGCGGGTTATGACAGAACTGAATTTAAGTGATATATATTTAATTATTTGAAGGCCAAGTTAAATTCTAAGAAGCCCAAGAACATTTAAGAGAAGCCCAAGAGTCTTAAAGGAATTAAATACAAAAGAAATAAAGCTCACAAAGCCCATCTCTCAAGGATTAAATCAATGGTCTAGATTATTTGGAGATTTATGGCTATGAGGGTTGTTTAGGCTAACCTAAATCCTATGGTTGTGAGTGTTATTTCCAAGGCAAATCCAGCCACAGTAGAGATTTTGTTATCTATAAATAGAGGGGTAGAGTGAGGGCTTGAGATTGTGAAATATTTTATAAAACTCCATTTGGAGAGGAGGGTTATTCTTAATTGAAGACCTTTCAAAAATTATAACTTTTATTACACAATAAATGAAATTTTTCACCCTCAATTTCCTTTTCTTCTTCTAATCCAAGGACCAAAAGGAGGATTAGATTAAGATCGAGTTGTTGGTTTTATCTTTTTTATTTCTTGTTCATTTATATGCTTTGTAGTTTAGATTTACTTTCATGCAATTTACTTTCATGCAATGTCTTTAATTCTTGTATTTACTTTCTAGTATAGATTTTTCTTTTCTTTAATTCACCTTGAGGCTAGAACCCTAGGGAATTACCCTTTTCTAAGTGTGAAGCTAATATTTGTGGGATCCCTAGAGATTATTTGAAACTAGCTAACAAATCCAACTTGGGCTCTTCCGAGGCTATATGGGCACTCCGGCTCGATTTGCCCTGCAAGAGGGGACACTAGTATTTGATATTGCCTGGCTCTTTACAGTAGTAATAGTATATGGCTGAGTTATCTCTGCATCCACCATGAGCACCAGTCCACCCTCCTCGCAACTTCCTCTTCGCTAATAAAGTGGTTTCCTCGCCTCTTTCCTTGAGCAGCTAGGGTAGAAGATCTGATGATGCTACTGGAGGAGTCAATGAATGAGGTAACTAGGTAAGGCCACCTTCCTGCGAAAGCAATAAGTCTCTGATAGAGAACCAACAGCTAAGCTAACCAAAATCTGAGGCCTAGACGTGGAGTACTCTGGATCAAGACCTCCTAAAAAGTCAATACCATCAACTTCTTCCATTGCTCCTCGTGATCTTTTCACGCCAAATGTAATAAGAAATATCCACTAATCTCCTCTAACAAGTGATTGAAGTTGCCATAATAATCATCCAATGGTCGACCACTCTGCTTCTTTTGAAATAGCTCATGTATGATATTGTAAGCTATGTTGGTGTTGCTACTCCCTCCATATAACTCTTATAAAAATATCCAAAGTTCCTTCACAGTCTCACAATGTAGTGAGACTTATCCTCCATTGCATTCAAAATCTGATGTAGTAGGGTAGTGTCCTCTTGTGTCCATGCATCACCACCACAGAGGTTCGCCTAATAGGTGATTCATCTTTCTTTGACTATACAAATAAATCTCAATCCTCCTCTTCCATTGCAGGTAGTTGTTGCCATCTAACTTCCAATCTGTGATCTTTACTGTGATCACCTCAGAAAACTCTCAATATTCATCTTAGCCGTAGTCTCGCTAGAGTCAGCCATCATGCAACAACTAATCCAAACAAGAGACCCTTCTCTAAGGCCATGTTTGTTTTTTGTCTCCAGACTAGAGGGTATTATATTTTCCGGACTATAATACTGGGACTGCATTATCCTGGGACTATTTTATTCCAATCTAATGTTTGTTTTAGCATGGATTAACATTCTGACTAACTTAAAATAGTATATATTGATATTTATTTTTAAGGATATGACCTTTCGGACTATATCACAACTAGAATGACCTTTTGCCCTCAAATCAACTAATATCATATTAATGTGTCTATTCGGGAAAAACATTAAAATTTAGGCTTAACCTTATCTAGAAAGTCAAAATACACTTCAATAATTTAAAAATGTTATAATATATAGTTCCTTATCGGTATTTAGCACTAAACAATAAAAAGATATTGTCCATTAGATTGTTGTTACTAGCATTGTTAACCATATTATATATTATTTAAAAATAATTTCTAGCACTTCTGAACTTGGATGGGGGAAGGGGAGACATACTTTTTAGAAAAATGGGAAGACATATTATAGATTGATCCTAATTCAGATGAAAACAATCAAAAAGGAAAGAATCATATAACTCTATGGTAGAAAGACCTTACTTTTTTATCAAGCTAAATAGCGGTTAGGAAAGTGGTGAGAAAAAATGAGAAATTGACAAAGACAAGGGTCTGAATCCTGCAAGCACACAAAATTAATGCAAACATTCCTAAATATGCATTTTTATAAATCATAAGAACAAATATCAAAGAAACCTAGATAAAAATAGGAAACTCATGATGATATAAAACTAAAATATGTCATTAAATATGAAATTATGAATGGAAGTATCAAATAATACTTGAACATAAAAACATCCTCTACTAAATAAAAGACATACTAATAGTACTAAATCATATACCGCTTATGCAACTAATGTCCAACTACTAAATGAAGAGTAGGAAATTCAAATTTCCCCCAAAAACATCATCATCACATTTTCCTCCTTGTCTTCATTGGGAAAACTAAAGAAGGGGTCTACAAGAGCAGGAGTGCTGACTATTTACTTTGCAAAGATTGACCTTTGTTGAGGCGTGAATGTCGAGAACTTCATGATGATGCCAAAACTTTCCAACAAGATCTCGCATAAGTCTTGATCATACCCTATCCTTTGGGCCACCGCCCTAACTATTGACTAGTGGTATTTATCAAATAGCTGATGCTCTTGTTCAAGTTGTCCACACCACCAATAAATGCATCAATTGATTTTGACGTCTTCCTCGAAGTAGGAGTTTTATTACTAGAAGCTCGGGCTGATGACGAGCTAATATTAGATGAAATTTGCATTTCTTCTAATCCTTCACCTCTCGTATCATCCTCAATATCAATAAGGGCCCTAGAATCCTCTTTCTCCATCTCCTCTATTGTATCACCTAGTGCTTCGGCCCCCTCGCCAGTGGCTCGATCCTTCCCATAAATGAACTGCCAATCATCATACCACATCAGCGGCTTGTTATGCCATTTCCCCAACTCGGCATCTTTCTACACAAGAATAATGCACTTTAGTAATTTTCAAATAATAGAAACATAATAAAATATTAATTTATAATTATTAAAATTATTGCTTACCTTGCAATACTCATTCCACACATTCTCATCGTGTATAGAGATCATTTTAGTAGTGTTATTCCATGATATGCCACTAGTACTTAAAGCAGTATAAATACAAGCATACACTTTCTTCCAATATTTGATTTTTGAATCAAGATGTGGGTTTGCCCTCAAGTCAGTGGTAGGCAGGAACACTAACATGCACTTTTCCAAAGCATTCATGTAGCCAGGTCTGAAAGTGTTGGTATCCTGCTGTTTCCATCCTGTAGCTATCAAGTGGTAGTAAGAATCAATGAGTGCTTTCTCCTCAGTCAAAGTCCAAGTCCTCCTTGAAGTTTTCACCGATCTCTTGGCCTTTACCCAAGAGTTGGGAACTTTGATTGTCAGCTAGTTTCCATCGCTATAACATACATGAAGTTAAAATAAACCCAACAATTAGTAAGATTAAAGCTAATAAAATAAAACTAACAATATCTAAATTAAAATAAGTCTGCAAAGAAATACAACTCTCAATAAATATTCATGTTATAATGTACAAACATAGGAAAATAAAGGAATTTAAATATTAGATTATTAAAATATCGAACACGCAAGAAGTTCAACACTAAAAAACTATATAAATGAAGCTATAAGAAACAAATATTTGTTACAATGTTTGTCACAAATTTCAAATTCATAAGAAATCATAGTTGTTGGGGTTATCCTTGCCAAGGAGCAAGATCCCTACTTGCCCTCCACTGATTAAACATTGTCAAAGCCATTTGGTATCTATTATCACCCATTCATCACGGCCGACAAGACGCTTAAATTATGCTCAAAATCAAGTGGTGGAGGATTATGTGCAGCAGCTGCATCATACTCAGCTTCTAAAGGATCCCCATCGCCCATCTCCCTACAAATGAGGTTGTGCAGAAGAACCATTGTAGTGACAATCCGACACTGAATTTTGATAGGGTAAAATGAAGGACTTCTAAGTATTTCCCAACGAAGTTTAAGAACTCCAAATGCTCTTTCAGTGACATTCCGGACAGATGCATGCTTCATGTTGAAGAACTTCGTGGCATGCGTGTTGTCTCCCATCTCTCCAAGTTGCTAAGTGGTACATCTGACCCCTATAAGGAGCTAAAAAACGCTCCCCATTTGTGTAACCGGACAGATGCATGCTTCATGCGGGCATCACAAAGGTAGTAATATCCTGAATCAAAGTATAGACTTGTTAGTGTTCATGGAAAAGTCGTTGATCTTCATTGATGAACTCATTACGCCTTTATATCGCTATAAATGAATTCAAAAGTTCGCTTTTATAAGACTTTATTACAACGAAAATCAAAAATAAAAATTACAACTTTTCCTTAAACAAACACAAGACTCGCTTATCGACTCGCTATGCGGATCTTTGCTCGCGTCGGGTTTATCCGCGGACCGCCGCATGATATGATCTGGTGGGAGATCTACACGATCAAGGGGATTATTTCATAAAGGAAATAATCACCGAAGTGAGTGAAATCAACCAAGCAAGATCATCACTCTTCTCGGGATCAAAACGAAGTTTGATCCGGAGGGGTCGCGTGTGGATCAGATCTTTAGATCTCTCGAACTTCTTCACTTTATACTGACGGGTTCGCCAAAATCTTGGATCTCACTGTCGGATCTAAGCATTAATCACTGTTGAATCTGGTAGAGCCTCCCCTTCTCGTCAAAAGTCCAGATCTGAAAAATGAGACCACCTGTGTATTTATAGGCTTAAAAGCGGGTCAACGGGTCGGATCTCGCGCCTAGCCACCTCTTGGTGGCTCTAAGATTTGGTGGTTTCTAAGATTTGTTTCTGGCTTGGCCGAGCCACCAAGAGGTGGCTTGGCCACCGAGCCGCCCAAGTGGCTTTTCCGAGTTCTTTTCGAGTCCGATCCGGTTCAGTCTCGTCGATGTTCGCTAATCTAAAGCTTCATAGCTAGGTTTATCCCATTATTCGTGACATCGCTCATCGCCGCTGCTTACACGCCACGACTCGCTTCATGCATTTTGTCGAAGTCGCTTATGCATTTATGCCACGATCACTTGTTATTATTGCCGCCAACAGCCGCCATTACATTGTCGGATGGCTCACCGATTGCCAACTCATTGTCACGAGTCATGTTTGGGGACTTATAGGCAATTTTTAACGCCACAGATATTCTCCAAAGTATTTTGGTCTCGCTTTTATAGAAGAGCCTGAAATACTTTGAATATGATAGGCCTAAACCTTCAATCGGCATAACAGACTCGAAAACAAATTTTAAATCTTGATTTCTTCAATTCTTTCAGATTATCCGATGCTTTGTCGAACGCCTCAAAGTGTCACGGTGTCGCATTTATTGTCCGACCGCCGAAATCTTGACCAAGCCGATGAATAAATTTTTGCTTTAGCTCGTGGTCGGTGAATTGTTGTAGAACTGACCATCAAACTTCTTGAGATCTCCTTTAGTCGGTGAATTCTCCATTGCGACGCATTGACCGTGTCAACACGCTTTAAGCTCTTAAGGTGTTGAGCCGGAGAACCAGCTTTATACTGTGATACCCCTCAGGATTTCGAATCAATATTCCATTGAGGTTGTCGAAGTTATCCTTAAGAATATTTTATAAAAATATTTTCCGTAAACTTTGACAAAAATGAGAAACAGTTTAGACTCGTATACCTTATTGGAGTAATTATGAGGCTTATTTTTCAATTCCTCATTCTGATGCTCCTTCAGAATTGGCTACCATGGCAGCCTACCGCGGCTCGATGAACATGCCGTGAGACCAACCGCAGCAGCTGCATCAATGGCGCTACCCTTTCGATAGCCCCACTAACCCATGAAGCTATACCGATGGAAGCAGGTACGGGTTATCCAGCTAAGGATGTCTACGCCGGCCTTTGACTTAAGATTCTAAAATATCCATCCCTTTATTTTTTGCAGGGCCTACATCTCAACTCCATGATCTGGCGAGGACGATGATGTCGCATAACCACCCGTGATCGGATTATTATCCGTATGGAAGTCCGCCGTTCTTTCTTTTCGTAAGCATGATGATCGACAAGCTTCTCCACAGCTGGCTTTCTCCATCGGGCCTCAGCCGCCCTTGACCCTAGAACGGCTTTGATAAGGGATGCCGGTTATCCAGAGTTAGCCAAGGCAATTGCCGATGATCTTGATCGTCTGAACTCAAGCTTCGTAAATTACAGGAGTTACAAGCAGCGTGTGCTTCTTTGTATATAGCCGATCGAAATAAATCTCATCCGAAGCATGGCTGATGCTCGCTTTTACCGGACTCGAGGTTCAAATACGGACCGGTAGATCAGCTAAGATTGCACTTGCCGAAATCAACATTCCCGAAAGCAACATTCATTCTTGTATTAAGGCCAAGTGAGGCCAAGATAGGGCATTTTAGGCGGAACTTCGTGGAGGAAGAGAGCTTAAGTGTCTTGGGGTCGACAAGGGTTAACGAAGAGGAAGCTCAAAGCCATATCTAAGAAACCGATCTCTAACAAAAGCTAGTGAAGTTGAGGAAGAAGCTGCAAAGACATTGAACGCCAATGAGGAGTCTTTCAGAGCTGAGTTGTAGAAGGAGCTCCAACAAGCTTATAACGATGAGTTGTCCAAGTTAGAACAACAAATCTTTTGCCATAAACTTGATGTTTGAATAACTGTAATTTCTTCGTTGAAAGACTCGACTCTTCATTAATCGAATAAACTTCTATCCTCCTTTTTATTGTTGTTTATTATGATTTCTCATTTCATTTAAAATAATCAACCACAATACTCATATGGTTTTTAGCAAACCCTCAGCCATCAACGGATTTGACGAGCCTTTACTGATTACCGTTTGAATCGGGCTAGCATGTGGATTATCTAAACCCGTTCCGCACATGACGTTGTGCTAAAAGAATGAAACTCTTTTAGACTTGGTGCTATGATGTTGAATACATAGGTTTCATCTTTCTTTTACGAGCAAGAGACTAATCGGCAACGCGTGTTAGGCGTTGACTTTAGGATTAGTGACCAACCCCTAGCCATCAACGGATTTGACGAGCTTTTACCGATTACCGTTTGAATTGGGCTAGTATGCGGATTATCTAAACCCGCTCCAAGACGCGGACGCTGTGCTAAAAGAATGAAACTCTTTAGACTTGGTGCTATGATGTTGAATACATAGGCTTCATCTTCTTTATGGGCAAGAGACTAACCGCAACGCTGTTAGGCGCTGACTTTAGGTTATTGGCCAACCTCCACCATCAACGGATTTGACGAGCCTTTACCGACACCGCTTGAATTGGACTAGTATGGATTATCTAAACCCGCTCCAAGACGCGGACGCTGTGCTAAAAGAATGAAACTCTTTAGACTTGGTGCTATGATGTTGAATACATAAGCTTCGCTCTTTTTACGTGCAAGAGACTAACCGCAACACATGTTAGGCGCTGACTTTAGGGTTATGGCCAACCTCCACCATCAACGGTTTGACGAGCATTTACCGACACCGCTTGAATTGGACTAGTATGGATTATCTAAACCCGCTCAAGACGTGATGTTGTGCTAAAAGAATGAAACTCTTTAGACTTGGTGCTATGATGTTGAATACATAGGCTTCGCTTCTTTAGGGCAAGAGACTAACCGCAACGCTGTTAGCGCTGACTTTAGGTTATTGGCCAACCCCACCATCAACGGATTTGACGAGTCTTTATCGACACCGCTTGAATCGGACTAGTATGGATTATCTAAATCGTTCAAGACGTGACGCTGTGCTAAAAGAATGAAACTCTTTAGACTTGGTGCTATGATGTTGAATACATAAGCTTCGCTCTTTTTACGTGCAAGAGACTAACCGCAACACATGTTAGGCGCTGACTTTAGGTTATTGGCCAACCTCCACCATCAACGGTTTGACGAGCATTTACCGACACCGCTTGAATTGACTAGTATGGATTATCTAAACCCGCTCCAAGACGCGGATGTTGTGCTAAAAGAATGAAACTCTTTAGACTTGGTGCTATGATGTTGAATACATAGGCTTCATCTTCTTTATGGGCAAGAGACTAACCTAACGCTGTTAGGCGCTGACTTTAGGTTATTGGCCAACCCCACCATCAACGGATTTGACGAGTCTTTATCGACACCGCTTGAATCGGACTAGTATGGATTATCTAAATCGTTCAAGACGTGACGCTGTGCTAAAAGAATGAAACTCTTTAGACTTGGTGCTATGATGTTGAATACATAGGCTTCGCCTTTCTCACGAATAGACTACCCGCCACATGTATTAGATGTGGGCTTATCCCTACTTAGGCTTCGGATAAAATTCCCGTGACTTGAATTCCGTGTCTTCTTCAATCGGTAAAGACTAAACCGCAACGCGAAGTTAGGCTGGTTTATCCCTACTTAGGATTCGAGATAAAATTTCCCACACGTAAGGCGCGGATTGTGGTGTTATTAATAACAACCTACCACAATTTTGAATATGTGGGCTTTTGTTCTTTTACGATTAAGAACTAACCTAACGCTGTTAGGCGAGACTTATCCCTACTTAGGCCTCGATAAAATTCCCAAGATGAGTCTTGGTATCCTTTTCGTGGAGAAAGGTTAACCTACCACGCTGTTAGACGCTGACTTATCCCTACTTAGACTTCGATAAAATTCCCGTGACTTGAACTCGTGTCTTTAATCGAAAAGACTTAACCGCAACGCTGTCGCATTGGCTTATCCCTACTTAGGCTTCGGATAAAATTCCCAAGATGAATCCCGGATTGAAGGATTTTGTTAAAAGATAAAATTAATGTGGAAAGGAAGAATTTTATATTCTCGCTTCCGATGCCGAGAGGAAGAATTTTATATCCTATCTTCGTGTCTTTTTAGGTAAAGGCTAACCCTAAATAAGAGAGGAAGAATTTTATATCCTATCTCTTGTTCCTAGAGAGGAAGAATTTTATATTCTATCTCCAACAAGAAAGAAAACTAAAAGTGGATCTCCACTTCGAGAATCTTAGGAGGTGATACTAAGAGTGGGATCTCCACCGAGAATCAAAAGATTCAGATAACTTTCACTTTTATAGGATTCGCCACCGACCGAAATGACTTTCTCGCATCGAGATGAAATTCTAATTTCACCGACCTTGGGAAGGCGGACCAAGAGAAAAGGATGAAGCCCTTCTGTTTATCACAAGGGGATCTTAGCATTGAAAGTGGACCTCTTGTTCGTGGAAGGAATCAAAAGGGGATTTTGCTGGTGGATTGGACCAGAAAGATTTTTTTTAGTGGACTCACCGTCAATGAATTTGATTAGTGAAGGAATTTATGGTGGAGGATATATTTAGGGTTATCCTCAAGGACAATGGGTGAAATATTCTACGAGGAACTTCCCGTCAAAATGGGTTATCCCAAATATACTAAGGATAGTACTTTTTCAGGAATTTCCCATTTATCGGCATTAATTGTCTGTCGCCATCTTGAGTGATTAGACGATATGCACCGTTTGAATAGGCTGTGTCTATCACAAACGGTCATTCTCATTTGGGTTCAAACTTACCCTTTTTCTTGGAATTGAGAATTATTGGTCGTCGAGCAGCGAGGACCAGATCTCCTTCCTTAAAGCTTCTATGTCGGACTCTCTTGTCAAAAGTCCTCGACATTCTGGCTTGGTAGAACTCGATGTATTGTTGAGCTTCCAGGTGTTTTTCATCCAACATCTCGAGCTCTTCAAGACGTCGCCGATGTTGTTCTTCCGCCGTCATCTTAGTTGCGAGGGCGATACGAAGTGATGGGATTTGGATTTCTAATGAAAGTACAGCTTCACATCCGTGATACCGTAGAATATGGGTAGCTCCTAGGCGGTGTATTGTGGTGCGATATGCCCGTGAGTGCCTCGAAGCTTATCATCCCTATCACGCTTATTGGTCTTCACGAGTTTCGACAAGATCTTAATAATTGTCTTGTTGAACGCATCCGCTAATCCGTTTGTAGCGGGATTATAAGCCGTCGACGAGATGTCTTGAATCTTAAACTTCTCGCAAAACCTGATGAAGGCATTGCTGACGAATTGAGGACCGTTGTCATGTATGATCCGCTTTGGCACGCCGCGGTCGATAGATGACGGATGCTTGATGAACCCGATGACATTGTTCGCTTTCACTTTTTGCCGAATTGCTTCACCACTTGGAGAAATAGTCGGTAATCGCGAGAATGAACCAATCACCTTTAACTGATGGAGGAAAACTAGGACCCACAATGTCCATACCCCACGTCTCGAACAGCCAAGATGTAACCGAAGGATGCAAATGCTCCGGGGGTTGATGCATGTAATTCGCTTGTATTTGACATGCGTGGCACTTTCGAGTGTACTCAATTGCATCATTAATCATCATTGGCCAGAAGTATCACATTCTTCTGATACGATCATAAAGTTTGGGACCAGTTGGTGTGCCACACTCTCCTCGCAGTGCTTCCTTAAGGACTTCTTCGCTTCTTTGTTCGAAGGCACCGAGCAAAGAAGCCATCGCATCTACGGCGATATAACGCCCGGTCTCTATATTATAAAAGAACTTTGGCGCTCTTCGTCCGATCGATTCCCTCTCTTTTACGTCTTCTGGCCAAATACCATATAGGACGTAGTCGATTATAGGAAAACGTCAATCCCGGGGCCCCAGTTCAACTTAGGTCGAGTGCACCTCTTTGATGACCACCCTTTTGTCGTCTTCCTCCTCGTTATATATTGATACAAATAGTTGGTGAGTTCTCACAGTGACTAACTATTCAGTCTTAGGAGGTTGCGCTAACGATACTACTAACACTGCTAATGCATCCGCGTATGTGTTCTGGAGGAGCGGAATATACTCGATGAAAAATTTTTCAAACGAGTCCGCCATCTCAACGGCCGCCTGGTGATACTGAATCAAGTTCGGATTCCTGACTTCGTAGTCCCCACGGATCTGTCTGACTATAAGTTGGGAATCCCCAAAGGCTTTAAGATATTTGACTCCCAGCTCTTTGGCGAAATTGAGATTAATAAGTAACGCGTTGTATTCAGCCACATTATTGGAGCACGGCTCGGTTAGCGAGTAAGCCCGAGGCATCACATGTTTTCCCGGAGAAACTAAGACAACTCCAACTCTGGAAGAAATCTTAGAACATCCAGGAATACTTGCCACATTGGTTGCTCGAGAAGCTCCGTGGGTTTCATCTGGCAAGTCGTCATATAATTCAGCTGCATCTATTGTTGGGTTAGTTGCTAAGAGATCGCTCCTGTCCCTTGACCGACTTCTATTGCTTGAAGTGTAAGTCGTATTGGGACAAGAGCAAGGCCTATTTTGCCAAACGCCAATTCATGAAGGCCGGTTGCGTCATGAATATCCGGACTGGATTTACGTTGGAGATAACATAAATCGTCTGCCTAACTAAGTAGTGCTGCATCTTTTAAATCAAGAAAACCAACACAAAGCACTCCTTCTCGATCATCTGATAGCGGGATTCAGCACCCACTAAAGTCCGGCTCAGGTAATACACCGCATGTTTGTTACCGCTGTCATTGTCTTGCACGAGTAAAGCGCTTAAGAATGGTTCATTGCCTTGATGTAAATCAAGAACGGTTTACCTGACTCCGGTGCAACGAGAACGGGAGGATTCGCTAGATATGCTTTGATATCCTCGAATACCTTTTGACAGGCGTCGTCCCAGACAAATGACATGCCTTTCTTGGTTAGCTTGGAGAACGGCTGGCATTTTCCGAAGAGGTTCGATATGAATCGCTGGATATAAGCTAATCGCCCCTGTAACCCTTTGAGTTCTTTTAGATTTTTTGGGGGTTGTAATTCATGTATCGCCTTTACTTTATCTAGGTCAATATGAATACCCTTTGTGGTGACAACGAATCCGAGGAATTTGCCGCAGGACATTCTGAGGAAGGATTTGGTAGGGTTCATCTTTAACCGATGACTCCGCATGAGATCAAACATTATCCTCAGGTCTTTGATGTGGTCATTTTTGTCACGGCTCTTCACGACTAAGTCATCGACGTAGCACTCGACCGTTTTTCAAAGATGTTCCTGGAAAATCTTCGTCATCGCCGCCGGTACGCGGGCGCTCGTCGTGATCGAATGGCATGACAAGCAGCGTAAGACACCGAGGGGAGTTCTGAACGCCGTGTGTTTTTCATCATCTGGGTGCATCTTGATTCGATTATAACCCGAAAAACCATCCATGAAGGACATTCTCTCGAATCCACATGTATTGTCAATGATAACGTCGGTGATTGGAAGAGGAATGTTGTCTTTTGGGCATGTAGCGTTTAGATCTCTGTAATCGATACAGATTCTGATCATCCCATTCTTCTGTAGAACCAGGACAATATTCGCCACCCAATTTGGATGTTGTTCTTCCCTGATAAAACCCGACTCTATGAGCCTTTTCACTTCCGCTACAATCGCTTCCATAATCTGCGGACGAAATCATCTCTGCTGTTGCTTGACGGGTTTGGCATCCGTCTTGATGTTGAGACGGTGCATCGCCATATTTGGGTCGAGTCCTGGCATGTCTTCGTAGTTCCAAGCGAAGACGTTGATATATTCCCTGATGAGAGCAATCAACTCTTCTTTCTCCTCTGGGGAGAGACTGTTGCTAATGAATATGGGTTTAGGGTATGCTTCGTTACCCATATTGATCTCGACCACTTCATCCCTGGGGTTCTCTTTGCTCAATAGGTCTCCTCAGATTGCATATTGAGGTGATGGATCCACGGGTCTTCCCACGTTGGTATCTCTCATCGTCCTCCATCGTGGTGGGGTCGACTGTAGTCATATTCGGCATCAAACCCTTGAACATTTCACCAATGCTGATGTCAGAATCCCAATCAAAGGAATCAGATGAATATCCATCTCCCGAATCGGATAATTAGTTATCGATCAACCAACTGCATTCATCTTCTGAAGAACATACATACCCCAATCCTCTCCTGAATCCATAGTAATTATCGGGTTTCCCCTTTGGGATGTGTGCAGCTTTGGGTGGGACTTGAGGACCTCGCCCAAAATAAAGACCTCTTCTTGCAGAAAGTCATACCCCCATCTTTTCATGAGATTCTGCTTCGACTATATCCGAACAGATGAGAGCCGTGGTTATCGCCATTAACATCCTCTCAAAAGTGGTCCGTGCGGAATCATATCTCCTTTACCATAGACCAAATCCTTTTCATCACCGCTTTACCCTAATGATGAATGTTGTCCCGAAGAATCCCTGATATGCTTCTCGGTTATACAAGACGACCGAATCCAAGATGTGCAACTCGGTCATCGTGACAACTTTAATCACATCAAGAAGAGATAGCGAAGTACTCTAAATCATTATTTATTTCATTATCTGCAAGTTGCCAATTACAACTATTATCCGACGATTCTCCATCGTCAAGATTGACTACAAAGGGTACAATGTCATTTATGACAAAACCACTATCGTAATCAAGCTCGGCTTATGTATCAGCTTCCTCGCCGCTGTCCGTGCCTTGGGCCGATGATTCAATATCAGACTCGTTACCGTAAAGGAGGGAGTCAGTAAAGTAGTTCTCCAACCCCTTAAACGGTTGTTTATCCGCGACCACCGTCTTGACTTCATTATTCGTGTCAGCATATTTTAGACACTGATGAAGGGTGAAGGGGACTATAACATTATTATGGATCCATGGCCGATCCAATAATAAGTTATAGGAAGTCTCTGCATCAATCACATAGCATGTGACTTCAGACTTTAAATCTCCCATCTGGCACTTTATCCAGATTTTACCTAGCGGCCGAGACCCACTGGTATTAAATCCATAAATCACCGTGCCTGTAGATGCTAGTTTACTGGAAGGAATCTCGAGGCTATACATCAGGAGGAGGGGCATGATACTCACAGCGGAACCCGGATCAACTTGGATTCGGTTGACTTCGCTAGAGCCAATGTATCCCAGAAAATATAGCGCCCGTCGCTGTAGGCGCTAAAATTGCTTATCAAGCATCTAAACAAGACTCAGAACGGTGGGTTGACAACCGACGATCCATCCGACGCGCTGACCCGTAACTGGCCGACGTGATTACGCCGCGAAAACGATAAAGCGAAGTCGACGAACCCATGAAGTGAGTCGGCGAGGCAGTGCCGCCGAAACGACACGCCGTGGAGAAAACCCGACGACGAAGCTCAACGAGGCGAAGTTGGCTAAACTCAAACGCCGACGCAGACTAATCAACCGCACTTAGTCCGCCGATGCAAACGCAGCCGCTTGAACTCGAAAGTTGATCGACACGGACTCAAACCCAACGGCGACATCACCGAGCAAAACTAAGCCCTAAGACCAAGAATCGACGAGAAACGCTAAACGGCGAAAAAGCGACGCTGAGGCGACACCTCTACCAAATGGTTAAGGTGGTCTACCACTTTGTCGAGCCACCCTACCAACTTGTCGAGGTGCCTCGCCAAGTGGTCGAGGCCGGCCACTTTGTCGAGCCACCCTACCAACTTGTCGAGGTGCCTCGCCACCATGGTCGAGCCACCCTACCAACTTGTCGAGGTGCCTCGCCACCATGGTCGAGCCACCTCTACCAACCTCGAGGGTGGCTCTACCAAGTGGTCGAGCCACTTGGCCGCTACAAGACTTTTGTATAAATAGGGGGTCTTGCTCATGGGGATCTGGACTTCTGGACTTTGAGGATTTGGCTTTGGCTTTGAGGCGGGTTTTCGAGGAGTTTCCAAAGAGTTCTCACGAGACCCACGAGCCGCCAACGCTACCGCTTCGGAAAGCACCGGCAGTACAAGTCCAATCGACGCCGATCCACAAATCGCGGGTAAGAAAACTCGGTCGAACTACGATACCCTCTAGGTTAAGCTTCGCCTTAATCTCGTGGATAGCCAGGATTTCTCCTTGTAGATCTCACCCGCCCGGCGATCCTCTCCTTCGCGGAGTGGATCCCCGCAGCATCCTCTCCTTCGTGAGTGTGATCCTCAGCGCTTCGCTTCCTTCGGAAACAAGCCCCTCTACGCCTCAGAAGTTCCGTAACCCGGCTTACACCAGATCGAATTGCGCCGTGGTCAACTGACTAACAAAAGTCCCCGCATGCAAAGAACTCCACGCAAGCCGGTGATCCCGAAAATAGAGATCCTCGTGGTTTGTTCACAAAAGGAAGAAAGTTGTAATTTTCGCTTTCATTGTACGCCTAAAATAAAGGCATTTCTTTGTTTGAAATTTTGTTGTAGGCCAACGGCCGTAAACTAATTCAAACGAGCAATGAATAACAAACCAACTTTCCTCACGTAACAAGCCGGCACATTAGAGCCAACGGCTTCAAAGAAAGAAGCCGCCGTGGTCGCAACCGCTGGGTCCCGATCCCTGGCCATCGAGGAGGTCGAAGTTCGAAGTTCACTGTAAGAAGTATGAAGAATACCTCCTCCTCGCCCGCATCCGCCTCCCCGAAGTCCAAGATGGTCTCCGCCGCAAGGAAGACCCGACGGCCTCGTGCGAGGCGAAAATCCACCACCACCGCCGCCAAGACTGCAGACAACGGTGGTTCCCCGCCCTAACAACGCCAAACCTTCAACCCCCTGCCTTTGTGGGTCGATTCCGCCAATGGCGCGTGGACTCTCCAAGAGAGCCCGCCGAGGCGACGCCACCGGGCGAAACAATTAGCCCAGCGAAAAGAATCAATGGATGGGGTCCGCTATGAGGCGATCTAAGATCCAAGTTGACTCGAGGTCGAATTGAGATCGTGAGCCGATTCCTACAGCCGGCGAATTTAACTAATGGGTCCGAAGTCAAACGGACCGATCCACGCCAGAACGATCCGAAGCGCCAGGCCCTTCGCAAGCAAGCACGGCTGGTGCAACAAGCCCGCGAGTTGAAGAGGGAGGCGCCAAGAAGTCGCCGATAACTCGCCTAGCTTGAAGCCCAAGTCCGCCGAGGCTTCAACTTCGACGAAACCAACATCCAAGCCTAGCTCGCCAGCCAGCCAACTCCTCGCCCCGCGCTCAAATCGTAAATTGTGAGCACCTCAACAAAGTGGCGCTGACACCGGTCACCTCCGCCTCAGACTCAACTTCCTGCCGGTTAACTCTCGCCATCACTGCCAGCTTACCGCCAAGGATCGCTTAGGTCCGCTAAAGGAATCACGTCACTCCTAATACGTGGGTCGTACTCCACAAAGATAAGAAGAAACCCGCAGTTTACCGCGACCGGCTTCAAATCGAAGTCCGAGCCCGTCAAGATTCACACCGCAGCGCGGTGTCGCGGCGGTGACTTATGAAAGGCCTATTTGTTCTCGTAAGGAGACGCCTATCCGACGATGACAACGCTATACCCGAAGTCGCGGCCAACACACGATAGGTTGCTCGCGATTCATGCCGACGAAGTTGTACTATCGCGGCCGGGGTACGAAAATCCCAAAGAGAAACGCCTGTAATCAAACATGCCTTGCTTGTGCTCAAACCGATCAAGGCAAGTTATCGAGTGCAATTGCGCCAAACGACCGAAAAGGCGCGGTTTTGATAGGCTCTGACGAGAGTCGACGTAACCCAAGTCAAGACGCCGCGAAAAGAGATGGGCTTCAAGGTGATGAATTGCCGAAAGTGTTACCATCAATATGACCAAGAGGGACGCCGCCACATGCCGCTCCGGCATCGCAACGAATGACTCGATTAAGGTCCGACCGTTAGACGCACCCAATTATCGCAAGATGCGTATGATTACCCTCGATGATGAAGTGTCTCGATGTCGGCCCGAATGGCTTCCGATAATACAATCTCCAAAGATAGGACAACCTTGGCGAGGCGCTCATGATCAGCTGATCAAGTGTCCCGTGATGCTTGAAGAGGCCCTAACCAAGCAAAAGGACAGCCTTTAAGCTTGAATGGAACCGCCATGCGCCAGATGAGAGCAATGCATGACCAACGTGATCCAGCGATAATGAACCGCCAATGAAGCCAAGTCGCCGCAATAATGTCAATTTAATGATAGCCACTACTGCAGAAGGAGGTCGGAACGTAGATGGTCATGCCGCCGCCAGAAAACGCTTAGCGATAACACCGCCGCTCCTCCCCAAGTTTACCCGAACGGAGATGTAAGGGAGAACGAGAAAATTAAAGACCTTGAGAGCAAAATCAATACTTTGATTTCGGCCAAGAGGTAAAGAAGACGGTATACCATGTCCTTACCCAAGGGAGTGGGAATCAACTCGCATCCACAAAGTTCAACCTCATCAACTTTACGCCATTTGACTGAAAGGGATCACCCACTCAAAGACTTGATCTACTTCAAGTCTCATCTAGGCGCTATCTCCTGAACGAGCCCTTGATGGTTCGGTCATTCGCTGGCACCCTTCGTGGAGCCGCCTTCGATTGGTACCGCCTCAAACCGTGGAGCGCTAATAGCCGGATGATATGGAGGCCATGTTTCTCACCAATTTTTTCGACGATGACACCGAGGTATCCATCGGTTCTTTGTTGGACGAGAAACGTATGACGGGAAACAAAGTGGATAACTTCGCCAAGAGGTTCGTAAATAAGGCAATGAATTGCCGAGACCGATAACGGAGAAGTTCATCCTCCAAACTTGTCATAGCAACCTGCCATTGGACGGTTGGAAGCAATGGGAACCGGCACACCGAGACCTCGAAAGATTTAAGGATACGCGGAGAGCAAGCCGAGCGATTCCCGAGAAGGAAGAAAGCGAGAGAAGTCACCTATGGTGGATGCCTACAAGCGTAACTTTGTCCCCGTGGCAAAGGTAAAGCACCAAAGAAAGTCTCAGACGCTAATCAAACGCTCAATCGCAACCACAAATGCCAGCCGCAACAACGGCACCGCAAAGAATCGCAGCCTCAATGGCGCCAACAAACTCGAATCGAAACCATCCGGCTGAGGTTTCCCAAAACTTACTCGCTCAAGGACGAGGAAGTTCCGCATCTTCAAATACCTTCGAAAACAACAAAATCCAGCTTGCCCCCAATTGTAGACCAAGAGGAGGCAAACAAGGTTACGGATCCTGGCATCGTGGCTTACCACGTATGTACACCATCCTACAAAGTTCTCGCTACCATCTCAAGGACAAGATTCAGCCTTGATCGATGTTGGAGTCATTATTCAAACCCTCTAAAGAGAAGAAGGTGGGAGCAAATGCGCCTCTATAAGCTTCGGATCAGCCTTCGATTGGTTCCAACCGACGCTTGTGAAGGTAGGAATGAAGATGGTGAATGAAGATCCTCACCGCAACGAAGAAGGGGCTCTGCATCAGACACCCATCAAGAAACGGAGAAATCCTTTGGGTCCACCCCGACTTGTCGGAAGACGATCGCTGGACTACATCCTCACCAAAAGGAAGACCAAGGAAAAGGCAAGCTATGCCATGCCGCCAAAGAATTCCAGAGAAGGATGATGAAAAAGTAGCCACCTTCCACCCTCAAGAGGAGCCCAAGTCTTCGCTACTAGGAGCGGATACTAATATAGTTACAAATATCCCGAGGCTCCAAACCCAAATGCTAAGACACCGCCGAACTGGGTGACCACGACTTCTCTCACTGCAAGTAGAAAGGACAATCAGCAGACAACCGCTAAAGAAAAAGCAACAAGCAAAGGAGAAAGCTCAGTCCAGAAGCTCAACTCCGGCAGCCCCGATTCAATCGCCTCGACAGAGGGATAGACCGAACATCGGCTCTCCATACCGCTCGACGCCATGGCCCAAATGGGCTAACATCCCTACGTAATAACTCTCACGAAGGTTCGATTGTCAAAGGAAACCCGAAGCTCTACAAGAAGCTCGGCCGATTCCGAGGTGTTTCTCACTGCATCAAGCCGATTCTAAGAATCTACACAACAATGCAACTTGGCAACCAAACACTTCCCCGATCACTTTTACAAAGGAGGATATGCATGACGAGATTCCAAGCACGATAGGTCGCTATACTTCACCGTATATTGGCTCTAGTGAAGTTAACCGATCCAAGTCGATCCGTTCACAGGAGCATCATGCCCCCGCTACCATGTATCACCTTGAACCTCCCAGAAGCCGCATCAACAGCACAATGATCTATGGTTTAACACCACCGGTCTCACGCTGGTAAAATCCTGATAAAGTGCCAAATGGGGATTTAAAGTCCAAGTCACCGCTATGTGATTGACGCAGACTTCCTATAACTTATTGTTGGGTCGACCTTGGATCCACGGTAACGCTATAGTCCCATCTACTCTTCATCGTCTCAAATATGTAGACACTAATAATGAGGTCAAGACGGTGGTCGCGACAAACACCGCTTAAGGGGTAGAGAATTATTTTATCGATTCTCTCCTCTACTGTAATGAGTCCAAATCAATCATCGCCAAGGCACCCATACGTGAAGAAGCCGATACCGGGCCGGGCTTGATTATAGTGGTGGTTTTGTTTTGAATGACATTGTACCCCTTGTAATCAATCTTGACGATGAAGAATCGCCGATGAACATTGTAATTGGCAAATTGCCGATGAATCAATAAATGACGCATTTAGAGTACCCTTTGTCTTTGAATGATGTAATGGCAGTTTATACAACCATCCGAGTTGCACTTACCAACTCGGCCTTCTTGCTTTACACAAAAGCAATTCCAAGACTCCTTTGGGACAACACTCGCCATCCCACCTAAGATCAAGTAGTGAAAAGACTTGGTTTACGAAAAGGAGATGCGCCCAACTTAATCATTTCTTAGAAGAAGATGAAGATGACAACGGCCTATCCTCAACACATTCAGATATAGTCCGTAGACACCGAGTATCATGAAGAAGTGGGGTACGACTTGACACAAGGAGAAGGTCTATGTTTCTAGCGAGGTCCTCGAAGTCCTCCTAAAGCTGCATATGTCCCAAGAGGAAAGCCTGATAACTACTATGCATTCTAAGGGATTGGGATACTAATCCTCCTCGAAGATGAATGCTCATGGTCGATTGATAATAATCCACCCGATGGGAGACTCGACATTCGCCCGATTCTTCGCTCGATTCCTCGACACCCACCCCTGAGAAGCCAAGGCTTTGATGTCTAATATGGCTGATGACGATCCCCGCTACTATTGAGGGTGATGAAGATATGCCAACATGGGAAGACCCATGGATCCATCAACCTCAGAGCATTGGGGATAGATTCAACAAAGAGACCTCCTACTAAGGACGCAGGTAACCCAGATTAATATGGGTGATGAAGAGCATCCTAAACTCATAAACATCAGCAATACTCTCCCCTGGAAGAAAAGGAAGAGTTGATTGCCCTAATCGTGAGTATATCGATGTATTCACCGAGTTACGAGGACATGCGGGACTTCGACCTAATGTGGCAACACATCGCCAACATCAAGGCGGATGTCAAACCCGCCAAGCAACAAAGAAGACGGTTTCGCCCACAAATATTGGAGGCAATTGTTGACTAAGTAAAGAAACTCATAGAATCGATTCATCGAGGAAATTCAACACCGGATTGGGTGGCTAATATAGTCCCTGGCCATGAAGAAGAATGGTTCGATTAGGATCCGTGGTCGACTACAGAAACCTAAACGCCGCTGCCCAAAGGATGATTTCCGCCAATCACCGACGCTATAGTTGACAATACATGTGGATTCGAGGATGTCCTTTATGGATGGCTTTTCGGTATAATCAAATCAAGATGTACCCCGATGACGCCAAACACACGCTCGTAACGCCTATTGGCATATATTGCTACACTGGTCATGCCGCTCGCCTCAAAAATGCCGCAACATACCGTAGAGCAATGACGAGATTTTCCGTGATCATCTTCGAAAACAAATAATGCTACGCCGACGATTTGGTCGTGAAAAGCCGCGACAAAGGAGATCACATCAAAGATCTTAGAACGGTATTCAACTCATGCGAACTCATCGCCTAAAGATGAATCCCGCCAAGTCCTTCCTGGGATGTCCAGCAAGTTCCTTGGCTTCATTGCCACCAACAAAGGAATCCACGCCGATCCCGACAAAGTGAAGGCGATTCAAGAGTTGCAACCTCCGAAATCGAGAGAACTCGGGGTTACAAGGACGACATGACATCCGACGGTTCATATCGAACCTATCCGAAGTGCCACCGCTCTCCGTTGAACAAGAAGGGCGGTCGCTTATTTGGGACGACGCCGCCGAAAGCCGCTTGAAGAGATCAAATCAGATCTCGCCAAACCTCCCGTTTTGTTGCACCGCTAGCCGAAAACCGCTCGATCTATGTCAAGGCAACGGATCATTCGTTACGCTTTACAGACGACGACAAATGTCACGTAACAGCAAGTATTACCCGAGCCAACATTGGTCGGCGCCGAAGTCTCGATACCCAATGGTCGAAGCGCGTTTGCATTAGTGTTCGCGATTCAAGATGCGACACTATTTAGTCGGGCGACGATTTATGTTATTCTAACGAACCGTCCGAATATTTATAACCCACCGGCTTCAATGAGTTGGCGTTTGGCGAAATGGGCCTTGCTCTTGTCCCAATACGACCGCACTTCAAACAACAAGTCACCAAAGGGCAAGCAATTTGCGATCTCTTGGTCGCCAACCCGACAACGGACGCGTTGAGCTATATGATGATCTTCCTGATGAAGTCCGTGAAGTCAACACTACGCCGCACCAACAAATATGGCGATTGTACTTTGACGGAGCTTCGCCAAGAATGTAGCAAGTACCCCGACGTTTCTAAAATCTACCGAGTCGGAGTTGTCTTGATTTCCCGGAATCATGTCATGCCCCGGTTTATTCGCCATCAACCCCTGCTCCAATAACGAGTCGAATACAACGCTACTTATCGGACTTAGCTTCGCCAAAGAGCCGGGGTCGAATATCTCGCCGCATGGAGATTCACAACCGATAGTTGCTGTGTCCGTGGTGACTACGGCGAGGAACTCGACCGTCCCCTATCATCGTAGCCGCTGAAATGGTCGACTCATTCAAGAATTCTTCATCGAATATATCCCACGCCCAAAACGCCACGCAGATGCACCGGGCGCGCTAGTCGTGGTCGTTAGCACAACCTTCCGAGACCGGCAATTAGTTACGGCCAGACTCACCAACTCTTCGCACTCAATATATGATGGGGTACAAGAAGACAAAGGGGTAGTTACCAAAGAGGTACATGCAACCCAAACCAAGTTAGAGCCCCGAGATTGGCGCTTTCCTATCGCCGACACGCTTACACGCATTCTCACGAAGACGGAAGGATAGAGAGTCAATCCGCAAGAGCTCCCGTGATTCTTTTACGCACACTAAACCCGTGATGCTATATCACGGGTACGATGGTCTTTACCCGATGCCTTTCAAACAAGGAGGCGTAAGAGGTTCTTCGAAGCACACGGTGAATGTGGTGCGCACTACCGGTCCCAAACTCTACGATCGAATTAGGAGAATGGGCTACTTTTGGCCCACAATGGTTAATGACGCAATGAGCACGCCGAAATGCCATGCGGTCAAATTCACGCTAATTATATGCATCACGCCAAAGCATCAATGACCGCCACATCCTCGCCATTCGAGACATGGGGAATGGACGCTGTAGGTCCCATTTTTCCTCCGCCGCTAAAGGAGATCGGTTTATTCTAGCCATCACCGACTACTTCTCCAAGTGGGTCAAGCAATCCCACTAAAAGAGGTCAAGGCGAGTACCGCCGCCGATTCATCAAACACCATGTCATTTATCGACATGGTGTCCCAAGACGATCGCATGACAACGGTCCCCAATTCATCGCAATTCCTTTATCGTTTTATGAGAAATTAAGATACAAGATGTCTCGCCGACGTTCTATAATCCAAAGAAGAAATGGGTTAGCCGAGTATGCTCAACAAGACGATCATCAAGATTTTGTCGAAGTGAAGAATAACAAGCTTAGACCGGACGATAAACTGAGAAGCGCCGGGCATATCGCACAACGGTACGCACGCCAACAGAGCGACCCCGCATTCTCGGGTCTACTGTGAAGCGATTCTCCGCTAGAAATCCAGATTCACACTTCGCCACTTTGCAACAGATGACGATCAAGAACAACATCAAAAACGCCTCAAGAGCTTGAGATGTTAGATGAGAAGCTCGAGGCTCAACAATGCATTGAGTTCTATCAAGCTAGAATGTCGAGGGCTTTCAACAAGAAAGTTCGACAGAGAACCTTTAAGGAGGGAGATCTCGCCCGCCGCCAGACGACCGATAATCCTCACCTCTAAAAAGAAAGGTAAATTCAACCCAATGGGAAGGACCGCTTATAATAGACACAGCCTATTCAAACGGCATATCGCCTTATCATTATCAGACGGCGACCTAATTAATGCCGATAAATGGAAGTTTCAAAAATACTATCCTTAGTATATTCAGATAACCCATTTTGATGGGAAATTCTCGAGAATATCTCACTCATTTTCATGAGGATAACCCTAAGTTATTGTGTTTTCCTCCAAAATTCTCTCACCGATCAAATTCATTGACTGGGCCCACTAAAAATCTTCTTGGTCCAACCACCAAGAAAATCCCTCTCGATTCCTTCCACTAACGAGAGGTCCACTTTCAAATTCTCGTTAGCAATCCTACAAAGCCAAAGCTATCCGCACTCTTCCAAGATTCTCTGAGTGGAGATCCCACTCTTAGTTTCTCATTGGGAAATAGAGTACATTCTTTCTTTCCCACATTTTACCCGAGATAGAATACATTCCTTTCTCCGTAAGCAAGAGATAGAATACATTCTTCCTCTCTTGTCTTAGATTCTCTGAGTGGAGATCCCACTCTTAGTCTCATCTTTCAAGATTCTCAAAATGGAGATCCCATTTTAGTCTCTCCCACCGGAAACAGACAAAATCCTTCCTTTCCAATATCCTGAGATAGAGACAAGATCCTCCTTCCTTCCACCTCTGAAATAGAATACATTCTTCCTTTCCCACCTCAATCAACCTTAGTCCTGTTCAATCCTTTCTCCTGGCCAAAGAAGGCCAAGATTCATCTTGGGGTATTTCATCCCAAGCCTAAGAAGGGATGAAGTCGACACCTAACACGCCGGGTTTAGTCTTTTCTCCATTGAAGAAGACACAGAGTTCGATTCGGGTATTTCATCCCGGCCTAAGAAGGGATGAAGTCGACACCTAACACGCCGCCGGGTTTAGTCTTTCTCCGATTGAAGAAGACACCGAAGTTCGATTCGGGTATTTCATCCCAAACCTAAGAAGGGATGAAGTCGACGCCACACGCTGCCACGTTTAGTCTTTCTCCGATTGAAGAAGACACCGAGTTCGATTCGGGTATTTTATCCCGGCCTAAGAAGGGATTAAGCCAACACCTCACACGCTGTCGTAGTCTATTCCCGCGATAAAAGACGGCTTCACGATTCAACATCGTAGCATTAAGTCTAAGAGAGTTTCATTCTTTAGCACAACGCTGTGTGTAGAACGGATTCAGATAATCTACATGCTAGCCCAACTCAAACGGTAGTTGGTAAAGGCTAATCAAACTGCTGAAGGTCGGGGTCGGCCAATAATCCTAAAGTCGACGCCAACACGCCGCCGCTTAGTCTTTATCCGATTGAAGAAGACACCGTAGTTCGATTCGGGTATTTCATCCTGCCTAAGAAGGGATTAAGCCAACGCCACATCTGCCTAGCATCTCTTGCCCAAAAGAGTACCAAGCCTATGTATTCAATATCATAGCAACAAGTCTAGAAGAGTTTCATTCTTCCAAAGACAACGCCATGCGCGAACGGATTTGGACAATCCGCGACGCTAGCCCAATTCAAACGGTAGTTGGTAAAGGCTAATCAAACTGCTGACGGCCGAGGGTTTGCCAAAATCCTATAAGTATTATGGTTAATTATTTCGCTAAATAAAAGAATCACAATAGAGCACAAAAGAGGACGTAAATATGTTTTGCTTTAACTCGATACTTTATTGAGGAAAGCTTGTTGAAGTTCCTCCCAACCTCGCCCCAAAGTCTCCTCGCCGCCATTAAGGGCCTCCGCAGCCTCCTTCTTGATGTCAACCGCCCGCTTCGAGTTCAAATTTCTGCACGATCACAGAGTCTTTTCTTTGTTGGCCTTTGTCGCCTTCAAGACGATCGCTCTCCTCGCCGCTGGGGTTCCTGCTCGAGTTTACTATCCTCGCTTCTCCAAAGCATTAACAAGACCAAAGTGTCCCACCTGAAGACGGCTTCAAAGAACAACGGTCTCCAATGATGCACCCGCCTCACGATGTGAACTTCGAGTCCAAGAATAACGCAGCCCGCCGCCGCCAGCGAGCCGCTCGCCTCTATATATGAGGAGAACCCGCTACTTCAAAATCTTGTGGACTTTGGGGCTTAACCTCCAAATGGTCGAAATCATCAACAAATGGCTCGCACTCAATCTTCCGTGATATTCTCCCATGTCGCCTAGCCCTACTCCAAATAGGATTACGAGTATAAACTAATTCCTGTTCTTAACGAGAAGTTCCCGGAGAATATTACCATATTCTTAAGGATAACTCGATAAATCACTCTCCCATTGCGGGACCTCAAGGAGGGATAAAATTCGACGAGGCTTATATCGACGCCGACAACGCCGCCTCGAAAGGACTCCTCCCATCGTATCGCCGATTCATGCATCGCCCGGGCCTACCAATCAACAATTGAGAAGAATACCTCCCACCGGATGAACACACCGCAACGAAGTAATGCAAGAGCGACGCCAACCAACGCCGACAAAGGATTCACCGATCAACGGTTCGACCCACCGATCAACGGAGGAATCTCGAGGGTCAATTGGACGACAATCCACCGACACGAAGTCATCAACAAAGAAATGAACTCAATTAGCTACGCTTGAAATTCGACAACGGTCAAGCAATAAATGCGCATCCGAACACCCCGTATCCTACAAAGCACCGAGAACCCGAGGATTGAGGAATCAAACATCGAGCCAACCTCAAAAGAAATTCATCTATCGACTTCTGGCCGAGATTTCACAACGGTCAAACAAAAATGCAAGACTGCAATACCTTCAAAGAATCCTACAAAGCACCGGAAAGATCAAGGGAATGGAGAAATCAAACGCCAGGTCATTCACAAGTCCTATCACGCCAATTAAGGAGTGGAGGGGTTTATCATGTCCAAAGCATCCTGCACTCATCAAGAATCGAGACCGAGACGCTTTGGAGGGGTATCTCAGAGGCTAAAAATTGCTTATCGCATCCAAACAAGACTCGAAACGGTGGGTTGACAACCGACGATCCATCCGACGGCCACCTTAACGCCGACGGATTACGCCGCGAAAACGATAAAGCGAGTCGACGAACCCATGAAGTGAGTCGGCGAGGCGCACGAAGCCGGAACGACACGCCGTGGAGAAAACCCGACGACGGCTCAACGAGGCGAAGTTGGCTAAACTCAAACGCCGACGACGGAATCAACCGTGACTTAGTCCGCCGATGCAAACGAGCCGCTTGAACTCGAAGTTGATCGACACGGACTCAAACCCAACGGCTACATCACCGAGCAAAACTAAGCCCTAAGACCAAGAATCGACGGAGAAACCACGGGAACGAGGAAAAAGACGCCGGAGAACCCCCACCAAATGGTCGGAAATACCACTTGTCGAGCCACCCTACCAACTTGCCGAGGTGCCCCTACCAAGGGCCGAGATGCTCTACCACTTTGTCGAGGTGCCTCGCCATGGTCGAGGTGCCTGGTGGGAAGCCGAGGGTGTCGGCCACCATGGCCGAAGCCACCCTACCACGGTGGCTCTACCATGGGTCAGCCACTTGTCTGCCACAAGACCCTTTTGTATAAATAGGGGGTCTTGCTCATGGGGATCTTGACTTCTGGACTTTTGAGGATTTGGCTTTGGCTTTGAGGCGGGTTTTCGAGGAGTTTCCAAAGAGTTCTCACGACCCACGAGCCGCCAACGCCGCTTCGAAAGCACCGGGCGCAGTACAAGTCCAATCGACGCCGATCCACAAATCGCGGTAAGAAAACTCGGTCGAACTACGATACCCTCTAGGTTAAGCTTCGCCTTAATCTCGTGGATAGCGCCGGATTTCTCCTTGTAGATCTCACCCGCCCGGCCGATCCTCTCCTTCGCGGAGTGTGATCCCCACAGCCATCCTCTCCTTCGTGAGTGTGATCCTCAGCGCTTCGCTTCCTTCGTGAAACAAGCCTCTACGCCTCAGAAGTTCCGTAACCCGCTTACACCAGATCTAATTGCGCCGTGGTCAACGGACGAACAAAAGTCCCCTGACAGCAAAGAACTCCACGCAAGCGAGGATCCCTAAAATAGAGATCCTCGTGGTTTGTTCACAAAGGAAGAAAGTTGTAATTTTCGCTTTCATTGTACGCCTAAAATAAAGGCATTTCTTTTGTTTGAAATTTTGTTGTAGGCCAACGGTCGTAAACGAATTCAAACGAGCAATGAATAACAAACCAACTTTCGCCACGCCGCGGCTTTGAATTTTTCGCCCGCATGTCTTCCTTGGTAAAAGTAATGCCGGGAAGTGCTTGGTTGTGAGGTTGCATTGTCGGGTCAAGACTCGTTCTTCAGACTTGGCTCGATCCGAGTGAGAAACACCTCGAAGTTAGCCGGCTTCAGAGGCTCTCTCGTTTTGTTTGACAACCGTAGCGCTCATAGAGGGTTATCCTCGCCGGATGTTAGCCAATTGGGCCATAATATCGGCTGCACGGAGCTCAAACTTCCTGCTTGTCCCTTCCACCTGGACGATTGAATCGAGACCGCCGGACTTGAACCTCCCGATGTCAGTTGCTTCTCCTTCAGCTTGGCCATGTCCTCCTTGGCGATCGCCATCGGCTGCGGATTTTTCAAATGGCGTAGAGGAGTCTTCGCCACTCCCAGCCCGCCACCGCCTTAGCATTTGGATTAGAAGCTTCGGATACTTGTATTTGTACTGTGTCCGCCTCCTTATGGCGAAGACTTCATGTTCCACTTCTGAAAGCCGAATGTCATTATTTGTTCATCATTCTTCTTCGAGATTGCTGGGCGGCATGACATGATTTCCTTACCCTTTGATTTCTTCTTAGATGAAGAGGCCGCTTCAATCGATCATCTTCGAGCAAGTCGTGGTGGACCCATAGATTTCGCCCTGGGTCAGATGCACGAGCCCTTTTTGCTGTTGTCTCGGAGGATCATCATTCACCATCTTCATCCCTACTTTCACGACAGCTTCGGTTGAAACCAAGTTAAAGGCACCGATCCGTTGATGGATCGCGTCACTTCCCACTTTCTTTTGGACAATTTTGGGGTAATGACCCCTACATCGATCAAGGCCCGGATCTTATCCTTGAGATGGTAGCACGACTTTGTTGGATGGTGAACCGCTCGGAAATGCATTGTACCTCGGATCTGCGGACCTTATTTGCCTCCTCCCGATTCACGACAGGCAACTGGATCTTATTATTTTTAGAGGTATTTAAAATACCAGAACCTCGCCTTCCTTGAAAGAATAGACTTTGGGGAACCTGGTTCGACGACTTCGCTTTTGAGGTCGCCATTGGGGCTGCCGCGACATTGTAAAGTATTGCTATGCCGCAGCCGGAACATTTAGTTTGCACTCATCGTCTTCGCGCTTGGCCTTTACGCTGCGGGACGAATTCGCTTTGTGAGCATTTGCCGCTTGTCGGCTCAAGCCGCTTTTTCCTCTTAAGGAATCGCCGGTTGCTCCCCGCCCACCTTCAAGTCTTCCATATCTTGACGGCGCCGCTCCCGCGTTTCCAAAGACATCCAATGAAAGGTTATTATGGCAGATCCGAGAATGAACTCTCGCATTCGTCCCGACATTCATTGCTTTGTTTCGAACCGCTGACGAACTGTCTACCGCTCTCCGCCCTTCTATTTTTCATCCAACAACGCCCCAATGGATATCTTGGTATCGTCATCGAAGAAATTGGTGAGGAACATGGTCTCCATGTCGTCCCAGCTGTTAACGCCCTCCAGCTTGAGACGGCGGTACTAATCGAAGGCAGCTCCTCGAAGAGTGCCAACGAATGACCGAACCATCAAGGGCTCGTTATCGAAATAACCGTGTGGGACTTGAAGTAGATCAAAAGTCGAGTGGGTGAGCACTTCCGTCGAATGGCGAAAGTTTATTAGATTAAACTTGGCGGATACGATTGATTCCCATTCCTTGGGTATGGACACGGTATACCCGCTTTCATTACCTTTGGGCGAAATCAAAGTGTCGATCTTACTCGAGGTCCTTTATCTTTTCATTCCCACCTACATCTGCTCGTGATTTTGAGGAGGACGACGGTGTTACCGCGGCTCTCGACTACCTCCCGCGATTCTCGCTTATCGAGGGATTACCGCGCTACGCTCTTCATCCCTGCTCGTGTCGCCGTCCGCTTGGTTGACGCTATGACGACTTGATTCACCCCGGCGTTCGTTAGTGCTTGGATTTGCTGGTCATGCATCTCTCTCATTAGCTATATGGCCATCTCCATCTCGAACTTGAAATTCTCCTTTTGCTTGGCCATAGCCTCTTCAAGCATCTTGGCCACTTGTTCTGCACTGATCATGAATGCCTCACGTGGTTGTCCTCGCTGAAACCGATATCGAAAGCAATTACAGAGCCAGCATCTGACCCTTTGTCATCTGAGGGTAACCCCCTCTGCACTCTGCCATAGTTAGGTCGTCTGATAGTCCCGGACCGCAACCGAGTCATTCGTTGAGATACCCCGGGAATGGCACGTGTCGACACTCCTTTGCTAGTCATGTTGATGGTGACTCTTGGCTATTCATCGCCTTGAGACACCGATCTTCTTCCGTGGAAGTGCCTCAACCTGGGTTTTGGCATTTCGGTGCCAAGCCTATCAAAGACACACCCTCCGAATCGTCTTGGTGCAGCAGACCGGACAACACCGCCTCTTATCGCCTTGGAACACGCATAATGTGTGTTCAACTCGGGAACTCCTTTTTCGAGATTTACTGCACTTCAAAGACGATAGTACAACTCATCGACATGAAGGCCGGAGCAACCCATCGTGTGTTGGTATGACTTCTCAGGTATAACATCATCGTCGTCAAATGAAAACATTTCCTTTTGAGGATGAACCGCGTTATTAGAACTTTAAAAAGTCACTCGTATCAACACTCGCCCTTGCGGGTGTGAAGTTTCGACGGGCTCTTAAACATCAATTCGCAGCCCGGTGCGAGCAGCTACAGGAATCTTCCTATCGTGGTGGAGGTGGATGCGACCCCCAGTACTGTGAGTTGTCTGGGGCCTCTTCAACGGGCCTAAACATTCCTTAACCATAATTTTGCCTCGATCATCGTGTAACAGACCGAGGCGCTTTAATACCATTTTCTTGCTTCGGGGTAAGCCAGTGGGATTGACCGAAGCGGAAACAGAGTTAGACGGAGATTTGGATGTGATCGTCGGAGGTGGAATCGATATTGGGGTGACCTTTCTTTGATTCAGGTTACCCTGTAGCGGCTAAGCCTTAGTCAAATCAGCCTGAGGTGGATGATCCTTAGTTGACATTTTGTCCCATCGCCGCTCCCGATTTTGGCCTCCAAACTTGGCGCATCTTTGGTGACTTCTTGGCCACTTCTTCTTTTTTCAATATTCGGCCTCTTGAACTAGAGCCCGCGGCGTAAGGGCGCGCTGGGCGCTTTCTGATGTTCTCGAGCGTTGAATCCGTCCGACGCGACCCATTCACTTATTAACGCTTGGAGGAGTCCAACCATCTATTGTTGAGGCCTTTGACCTCTTCTCAACTTGAGATCCATCTCATAGCGGATCCCGCCAATCGATTTCGTGGCCTTGGCAAATTGACGCCGCCAAACATCGGGCGTCAAGGCTCTTCTTTTGAGAGTCGGCACGCCATCGGTGGTCATCTCCTCGCACGCAGGAGTTCAGATTCGCAGATCCGCCATCTTAGATGTCGAAGGATGCCGCTGTCGCGGACTTCTCGGCAAATAGCGGTTGGGATCCTCACCTTGAGATTCGGATCCGAGGACCACGGATCTTCCTTGCACGGAGATCTTCCTAGACTTATGGGGAGGATGATCCGATGAGGATGATAGATACTCCACGAACTTTATTGGTCGAACTCAGATTCGACCTCCTCTTCGATCGATCGCTATTCGCTGCATACGACGATCTCTCATCAATAGATTGCCCCATCGCGGGTCGCCCGCCTTGTTCGCGGAAAGTCTGGTTGATCTTCATTGATGAACTCATTACGCCTTTTTGCATTTACAAATGAATTCAAAAGTTTATCTTTTTATAAGACTTGATTACAACGAAAATCAAAAATAAAAATTATAACTTTTCCTTAAACAAACACAGACCTCGCTATCGCCTCCCCGCTATGGGATCTTTATCCGCGCTGTGGTTTATCCATGGACCGCCACGCGATATCATCCGGTGAGATCTACGCTGATCAAGGGATTATTTCACGAAGGAAATAATCGCCGGCGGAGTGAAATCGACAAGCGAGATCACCACTTTTCTCGATCAAACGAAGTTTGATCCGGAGGGGTCGCGTGTGGATCGGATCCTTAGATCTCTCAAACTTCTTCGCTTTATACTGACGGGTTCGTCGAAATCTTAGATCTCGCTGTCGGATCTAAGCATTGATCACTGTTGAATCCGGCAGAGCCTCCCCTTCTCGTCAAAAGTCCAGATCTGAAAAATAAGACCCCCCTGTGTATTTATAGGCTTAAAAGCGGGTCAACGGGTCGATTCGCTTCTACCTCTTGGTGGTTTGTTGCCGAGCCACCATTTGTGGATCGGTTTGGGCCGAAGCCACCAAATGGTGGTTCGCCACCGAGCCACCCAAGTGGCCTTTCCGAGTTCTTTTCGAGTCCGATCCGGTTTAGTCTCGTCGATGTTCGCTAATCTAAAGCTTCATAACTGGGTTTATCCCATTATTCGTACGTGGTTCGTCGCTTCTCTGACTTACACGCTTCGCCGACTCGCTTCATGTCGACTTTTATGCTACGCCACGACACTTGTTATTACGCCACAACAGTTCAAGCATGCCGTTTGATGGTTCTCACATTGTCAACTCATTATCACGAAGTCGGTTCGGGACTTATAGGCAATTTTCAACGCCTACAGTTAGTTTAAATATTTTTAAAATTTTAAGAACCAATACTAGCTATAGGTTGACCAATCTCACCACTTGGCACTTTCAGTCCATTTCTTCTTGTGATGGCATCTCAAAGTACTCTACCATCTGCAGCTGACCCTTCCCACCTAGGCAAGATGAAAGTGAAGTACATGTCTGGTGTGCACACTCCTAGTACATTGGTGGCAATGTCACCCTTCCTACTCCTATATCTTGGATGATCTTTTTGGGGGACCCTCACTCTAATATATATACCATCAAGAGCACCAAGACAATTCTAGACATAATAAAGAAACATACATTTTTAAGTATACAAAGATTTAGAGGAATTTGTTTGCAAAGTAATGTGTATTCTACCTGAAAGCACTTCCACCTGTTATCAGTGCATGCTTAGGTAATAGGTTCATGTTGTTTTAAAAGTTGTCCTTGCATTCGGAGAACTCCCTTAAGCACATTATTGAAGAACTTGCTTACTGTTTGCCCTGACCTCCTATAACTGTGTTTGATAGTTCTATTTATATGTTGACCAGTAACTATATGAAGAAAGAATGATAGTTGTTCCTCAACAGTAACATGTTTCGAGTCATTCACTCCATGCTGACGCAACAATTGGCACAATAGATTATATGTATGCATGTTCATTCTCAATTGTTCTCTCAATATTCAGTACCCAATGTTAATTGTATCATTGAGATAATCCACTCCCCTCCCTTTCCATGATATCTTTCCTCTCTACTTATGGGTACCATAGGTGCTCTCTCATCATTTTTATCTTCCATCAACGTAATAATATGTTGTAAAACATGCATGTATAGCGATAGAATGATGCACAAATGGAGCATGATTTGTTGAACAACTACGAATTCTTCAAGGTTTCTCATATCTAAAAATACATGAACAACACATATGCATCTATTAGAATTAAATAAAAAATTGATGAACTAGCAAAAGTCAAAACTATGTAAGAACTTGAATCTATATTTTTTCACCGAACAAAAAATTAATGGTTCATAATGGTAGAATGAATAAATTAAATTAAATATTTTTGATGTAGAAGAGTGTTTATTAAATTTTTTTTGGGAGAACCTGCGAATAGTGAACTATAAAAAATTTATGTTATCAAATAAGAAAAGTTTAAAAAATAGCTAGCAGTAAGTGAGGCTCAACCCAGTCTATATAGTATGTCAGGAACCACACATATACACATTTCACCCATCCTCATGTCATAGTTATGCAAAATTTACATGTCACCGAGAGCTAGGTTTTAACGTCTAAAGAACAACACTCTGGGTCTCGGGGCTACTCTCAGCTGTGGTCCCTAGAACAAAACTTAATTTTAGATATACTATGCTGGTTTCATATGTTCGTCTGAATATTCTTCTTTCACCATGTACTATTATCTCAAATACGTCATGACACAAAATTATTTGAACTTTCCAATTTTTATAATGATATTATTAAACAATTATGATAAAAAATTGAAATAATGCATATATAAGTGATAATTTATTTGATGAATGTTATTGATCTTTATTTGATGAATAATATAGGTGGCTTTTTATATATGATCTAAATCCACTTGAAATAATAATTTATGATACATCAACAAATCAACAAAAGTCAACCATAATAAAATAAAAAAATTTATATAAACCCTAGATCTAGAAACTATACAAATAAATTTTCATACTACAATCGAAGGGAAGATGTAAAGACAGCAAAAGCAGGTTGAATCTCCACCAAATAAGAGTAACAAAGGTGAAATCGGATGTGAGGAGAGCACCATTTCTTTTTTCTTTTTTGTTGACATAAATAGATACTTTGGGAAAATAACCGCGAACAAGAATATTTCGTGAAAAAAAATGATGGCGGAAAAAAATTGGTGGAAAGAAAAAAGCGGAGATAGTGGGCTATTTTGTCAAAAATTTTCTAATCCCCCCAGATGATTAATATCTAGACTGTAAAGGGGGGCGGTGGGGTGGGTTTAGTGTAGTCCCCTTCTTAGGTATTAAGTAGTTCCTCCTTAAAAATAGTCCGGCCCGAATTAAAAAATAAACAAGGCCTAAGATGTGGGTCCCGACTATTTTAAAATAATACCCTCACTATTTAAAAAACAAACAAGGTCCCTACTACTCAATCAAAGTGCATAAGCACCTCAACAAACCAACATAAATAACCTGAGAATCAAAATAAAAAATAGGATCAGATCTGGTTTTTTTAGGGCATCGGTGAGGCGACGATGACGAGGTAGTAGGGATGCGGCAATGACAGAGTTCTGTGATGGAGGAGGAGGGCTGAGATCGATGAAGCAGGGTACTATTCATGTGGTGAACAGTAATTGAGTACAGTACCATGTGGTTACTATTTTGGCCGGTGAACAGTGCCGCGGGTTAATGTTTATTGAATTTAAAAAAAACTAATTATTTCAATTTGTGTTTATTATTCATTAACTTAATTTTTAATCTAATTTAAAAAGTAATATTTACTGAGAACTGCTCAAAATTGAAGTTGGACAAAAAGAATTTTATTCGAAAATTATCTTAATGAAAAAGTTCTAAAAGCACCCCCAAATCTTCTTTATTTATATAGTAAAACATAAATCTTAATATTTCTAACTTAGACCCCAAATCCTTGAAGTTGTTTTAAAACAACCCCTTAGTCGATTTAACCTTAATTTTTAAATTTCTATGTCAATCTTAAGGCCATGTTTGGATTGGTTATTAATTAAAGGTAATAAGTATTTATCCTTTATTATAAAATAGAGAGGTGTTTGGTTTAATTTTTGGAAGGGCATTAGGCTAGATTATTTAGTCCATTAAAATTAAATAGTCCGTAGATTTCGACTAAATAAAGGTAGGAGGGTTGTTGATATAGTCCCGTGACTATTTATCATTTGGGATTAGAAGTTAAAAGACCTATTTACCCTTAACTTTCTTACATATTACCTAAGAGACCCCCTCTAATTATTATCTCACCCGGATCTTTTTTCCGCTTATTAATTTTTCACTGCTTTTGACTTGGTTCCGTGACAAAGACCTAATATGCCTCAAACCCTATTTATCGATGTCTCTCAATCCTTATGTGAAAGTTCCAATCTTGTCCAACCAACTTTAAAATTATGTGAAAGTTTATTTTACAATATTGAAATTTTCGGTTTTCTCATGTTAAATTTCTCCATGCTATGTTTACCTGATAAAATTTTCTCTACTTATCTTAATAATATATTTAAGACGTAACTTAATTGTATTAATGAGAATTTAGGTAAAGTTATTCTCTGATCAGTTTTATGTATAGCATTCATCAATTCAATAGACTGCATCATCAAGAGGACTCTAAACATATGCCCTTGTCTTGTCTATTTGATAATTTTACTACAATATTTATCATAAATTATGTGTTTTTGTGTCATTACTATGCCTTCCTTCTTTTACATGTTATTGAAGCTTGTATGCATTTTGTTTCGCTCATAGGGTTTACATATATAATATTCTATGTGTCTTTTAAATTTTTAGGCTACTCTATTTGTCGGTAATTTTATAAGAATGAATCTTTCTGAAATTTTAGTGTAGAGGTTTACTTTCTTAGCTCCTCTCCTCGCATGATATAAACTTCAAAGAACACATAAGATAATAGCCAAAGGATATTATGGATATTTGTTGTTATGTTATCATTTTATACCACCTTATAATGATGAGTTACCAAACATGACATAGGTATTAAAGGTATTAATAACAAATTGAACCAAATATATCATTAAAAATTTAACTCAATATAGTCTCTAGATTATTGTATCCTGGCTATAGTGAGTTAAATTAATCCCAATATAAAACAAGTCCCCATCCAAACATGGCCCAAGTATTTTATTTAATGGATCATTTTAACCCATTTTATATGAGTTGTGTTCTTCTTCAACTTCTCTTTCTCCATAAACTCCTTATATTCATGGTCTCTCCTTATATTCATGGTCTCTCTCCCTCTTTCACTTTGATCTATTTTTCCTTTTGGGTTTTGAAGTCTATTAGGGTTTAGGATTTTGAATGAAAAATAGGAAGATTAAGGAAAACAAAGAGAGGAGATACTGAATTTGACAAAAAATGAAGAAAGTGAATAAAGTTTGATCCGCTTCTCAAACTCTCTTAACTAACCCAGAAATCATCCCACATTCAAAAACCAAAACAATAAAATCCAAAACTCCCTTAAACTATTCCAAACCACAGAAATCTTGAGTATAAGATTTGACAGAGAAGAAGCAGATGTGGAATTTGCAGATTTGTGAGTGCTTTGATTCCCTTAATTTAAACTAGCATTTTAGCTCGTGCTAAGCATGATCATTATTTGAGATCACACAAGTTGAGTACTTAGAGCATGGAGTTTTTGTCAGCGCCTTGCATGCTTAGCATTGATGGCAGAATTAGTGGCAATTAAGCATGGGATACTTCTTGCATTGCAGGGGGGTTATCAAAGAGTGGTGATAGAGTCAGACTCCAATCAATCAGTGAGAATGCTAACCCGAAGAAATATGCCTTTCCACGTACTTTCTAACTTAATAGATGACATTGTGACAACTTCATCTATTTTTAGAGAGTGTCTATTGCCATTTGTAAAGAGGGAGGGGAATCAGGTTGCGCACTTTTTGGCATCTATGTTGTATCCTTGTGATAAGATATGGGTGGATGAAATTCTATTGCTATTGGCTAAGGTTGTAAGGCATGATTTCATGAATTAATAAATTTCCTACTTTCTATCAAAAAATGTAAGATTAGTATTTAAAAATAAACTAAATTCAAAAAGAAAAATAATAAAAATAAAGAAAAAGTAAAATGCTTAATTATTTAGCATTCATATCAAGAGATGATCCCTCACCGTAATTATAGAACACATTCTCAATTCTGAAAATAGAAAAACAACAATTAGAAATAGCATAAATAGAGATTCTCATTAGGTAGATATTCATTAATAATTAAAAATAAAATTTAGAGAAGAAAAAATTAATAGGGATGAACCTAATTAATATTTAAAATTGATGAGAAAAGTTTTTTCCCTAAAATCTTCTATTTTAATACCACAATAAAATAGGATAGTAGTTAATCAAAGTAAACTTGAAAAAAATTAGATTTTTGAAATAAAATAAATAAAGAAATCATACCTAAATAGTTATCAAATCGTGGAATGATTTAAATCTCTAATATTTTATCCACTTTAATATGCTCAATAATTTCTTGTTAGAACTTGCTACAACTTTACTCAATTAAATGCAAGATTTTTATTTTAGCATAAAAGCTTCAAAAATAAAAATAATAACAAATAAATAAAATAAAAATTCTTACCTATAGGTCAAATCAAGAGAAGAGCACTCAATTTGTAGTTCTAAAACACTTTTGTCAATCCTAAAAAGACAAAATAAATAAATTATAGCACAATGAAATATTTAGACCAAAAATTAGAACAAAGAAAAATATATACATAAACCTAATAAAGGAAAACAAATTAGAATCAAGTTCTACTTGATTGGAAAACAAACATGTAGTAGTTCGATTATCCTCAACTAAAGACATAACTAAATTGCCACAATTCACTAAAATCATAAAAAGGTAATAATATCAAACAAATTCATAAATGAAACCCTAATTAAGTAAAATCAAGAATGAAACCCTAATTAAATAAAATGAAGAATGAAACCCTAATTACGAAAATCAGAAAAACCTAGAAAATCCTAGAAATTGATAAGTGCTGTAATTTCAAGTGATATCTGGCCCTTGAGAATTAAAACCAAGAATTTAAACTCTTGCTTGCATCATCCTATAAAAAGAAACCCAATAGTGGATCAAAAATTGAAAAATGGTAGAAAATTAAAAGATAAATAAACTTTGGAAAAAATCACAAATCTATCATTAGAATATTATAAGATTAAAGTATAATATCATATCTCATAAATAAATAAAGTTACATTAAAGAATATAATATCAGATCTCAGAATAAATCTAAGTGAAATATATAAAATATTAAATTTTAAGGTTACCGACGATATCGAGAACAAAATAGTGGATCAAAAATTAAAAATGGTAGAAAATTAAAAGATGACTAAACTTTGGAAAAAATCACAAATCTATCATCAAAATATTGTAAGATTAAAGTATAATATTAGATCTCAGAATAAATAAAGTTACATTAAAGAGTATAATATCAGATCTCAGAATAAATCTAAATAAAAATATAAAATATTAAATTTTAAGGTTACCTCTATGATATCGAGAACAAAATGGATGAGTTATTTAGATTGCCCAAGAGAAGACGTAAAAGAGGATTTATATAATCGATGCCGACAATCGCCAACAACAAAGAATTGGTAAAATCTTTAGGATATTTTACAATAAAATTGTTAACTAAAAAATCAAAAATTACCAAACATATCACTGCTTTTTTTAAATTTCAAATAATCTACGAAATTTAATAACTAAATATTAGAAACGCATGATTTGCATAAGAATCGATATGATAATATAAAATCCCTAAATTTATTCAAATATTACACCCTAATAAAGATTTGCATGATTTTAAGTATAGATTAAACACTAATGGTTAGGATTTACACTTAGAAGTCCAATGTCAAAACATTAAGATTTAGTAAGATATTACTTTTCAATATTTTAATAAAAAGATATATTTGTCAAAAAGATTTGTCCGTATATATTAGTTAATAAGATTTTTCATATATATATAACGGTAAAGATTTAGTAAGATATTATTATTATTTACTAAAGTTTTTAAAAATATAAACAAATAATATAAAGAATCTTATCATATATTTTCAACTTTTATGAAATATATTCTAATTTATGTTTCCTAATATGATAGATATTATAAATATAAATAGATCTTGAATATTAGGTAATATATTAAAGAAATATTTTGAACAGTTGAAACTAAATATATCTTAAATTAGGTAATATATTAGAAGTGTATTTCGATTAATAGAAAATGTTGAATATTATTTTATTTGGTGGATAAAATTTAATATCTTGAATATGAAAGAATAAATTCAAATTAAAAAAATAAAATATGGATTGGTAATGTAAAAATAAACAAATGAGGCTTTATTATAATATGTTGATTGTATCAACAAAAATATTCACATGTAACTAAATATGCATTGAATGAGCAAAGAAATAAAATGAAAAACAAACATTTTGAGCTTCTAGATGAATATAGACTAAGTCCAATAGCTTTTTAACCTTACATCTCACAATCGCAAAAAGAGTATAACATCAAATCTCATAAATAACTATAAGTGAAAAATAAAAACATAAAATGTCAAGGCTACCTCTGTTATATCAATAACAAAATGGATGAGTTTTTCAGATTACCCAAAGAAGAAAAAGAAGAGGATTAATATAACCCACACCACCAATCTTAAACAATAATTGCTAAAATCGCTAGGATCTTTTACACATAAATTATTAACTAAAAACCAAAATTGCCAAACATATCATTTCCCTTTAAGTTTTTCAAATTTTAAATAATCTATGAAATTTGGTAACTAAAAATTAGGAAGGTATAGATTTGCATAAGAATCACATATGATAAGATAAAATCCCTAAATTTATTCAAAATATTACACCTTAGTAAAAATCTACTCGATTTAGTATTAGATTAATGGTTAGGATTTACACTTGATAGAATAATGGCTAATTAAGTAGTCCACCTGTCAAAAAATTAATCCCCAAATTTATTCAAAATATTACACCTTTGTAAAATCTTCTCGATTTAGTATTAGATTAATGGTTAGGATTTACACTTGATAGAATAATGGCTAATTAAGTAGTCCACCTGTCAAAAAATTAGATGGGCTAAAATCGACATCAAGCTCTAGTGTGTTTGGGCTCATTTAGTTTTGCTTTAATGTATATCCTAATATAAGATTATATAAATATTTTATTTTTGTTCATTTATATTGAGATCTCATAGCTTGTATAAGAAATTAAAGTTTGAAAACATTTTTATTATACACAAGTGTAATGTATCATAGTTTGAAAGCTTTGTTATTGTCATTATGTACACACTCAAAATTTCTTTCCAATCGTGGACTTTAAAGTTTTATTTCATCATTTGAGTTACTTGCTCACTTTTTCTGCCTATGAAACAAATTCATAATATAGAACACATGTGTCCACGCAATGCATGTGCAAGATACTATACTATTCTAAAATTGTGTCCTATGTTAAAAAATTCCAAAATGTTCAATCATCATATTTTATTACACTTTTATACCCTCATTATCTATTTTATTTGAACAAATATCTACTAATAAAGTATTTTTATCTTAGTTTACGTGTTAATGGAGAATTAATGAATAAGCCAAGAAACTCAAATTCTCTTATTTTTTGACCTTTTATTGAAGCCCATATTGAAGCCCAAAGATCAAGCCCAAAGTCCAAGAGATCAAGAAAAAATCAAGTCAACAAAGGAATCAAATCTGTTAGGAGCCAATCGGTTAACCAACTGATTGGTTCGTAACAGAAATAGTGTATGGCTGAGATTTATTTCTTGAAGCTCAATGCTAATCCAATGGCTCTTGTTGATTGCAATAGGCTATAAATAAGGGAAGAATGTGAGGGGTTTGAATGTGAAAATTTTATAAACTCCTTTTTGAGAGGATGACCTTTAATTAGGTCTTCCAAATTGTAAACTTTTAAGTTTGCATTAATAAAAAATTTATTCCTCTTTTAAATTTTATTTCTTCTTCTTTGTTGATAAAGATGAAGATTTACCTTCAATGGGCTAACCCCTTACAATGTAAGTTTTATTTTCCTCTTTTATTTTTTATTTTAAAATTACATATTTTAGGATTTTATTTCTTATTTTAATTTCAAGTTTGGTAGATTAGATTTATTTCATGCATGTAGTGTAGATTTACTTCATGCTTTATAGAGTAGATTTATATTCTTGCCCTTTTGTTGCTTTTATATTTTTGTTATTTTTCTTACCCCAGTGTAATTTTCATTTTCTTGTTCTTCTTTTATGCTTCATTTTCTTTTTTATTCTCAATATGTGCAACTAAATTGTTTAGGAGATCTAGGATTGAATGAAACTAGTTTAATTTCTTTTATGGTTTGTGGATTGCTCTCTTTATGCTCAAAATGATCATGCTTATGAACTTTAGAATTACTATCTAGTTGCATGTTCTTTTCATGAATGATGATTTTGTTTGGAGGATAATTTAATAGGTTATGTTTTCCTTAAGTTATTTGATTGTCTATATTTAGAAAATCTAAAAAATGTGATAAAAGAGAGTTGTTCATAAACTCCTTTTTGAGAGGATGACCTTTAATTAGGTCTTCCAAATTGTAAACTTTTAAGTTTGCATTAATAAAAAATTTATTCCTCTTTTTAAATTTTATTTCTTCTTCTTTGTTGATAAAGATGAAGATTTACCTTCAATGGGCTAACCCCTTACAATGTAAGTTTTATTTTCCTCTTTTATTTTTTATTTTAAAATTACATATTTTAGGATTTTATTTCTTATTTTAATTTCAAGTTTGGTAGATTAGATTTATTTCATGCATGTAGTGTAGATTTACTTCATGCTTTATAGAGTAGATTTATATTCTTGCCCTTTTGTTGCTTTTATATTTTTGTTATTTTTCTTACCCTGTAGTGTAATTTTCATTTTCTTGTTCTTCTTTTATGCTTCATTTTCTTTTTTATTCTCAATATGTGCAACTAAATTGTTTAGGAGATCTAGGATTGAATGAAACTAGTTTAATTTCTTTTATGGTTTGTGGATTGCTCTCTTTATGCTCAAAATGATCATGCTTATGAACTTTAGAATTACTATCTAGTTGCATGTTCTTTTCATGAATGATGATTTTGTTTGGAGGATAATTTAATAGGTTATGTTTTCCTTAAGTTATTTGATTGTCTATATTTAGAAAATCTAAAGTAAAATGTGATAAAAGAGAGTTGTTCATAAAATCCTACTTGAAATTAACTAGTGGATTCTATTCTAGATCCTAAGCTTCTCTACTTGTTTTACCTTAATCTTTCTTGATTTTAATTTTCTTCTACCTCTTAACTTTTCCTTTACTTGATTTTTCCTTTTCTTGATTTTCTTTTATGGATTTTCCTCTTTCTCCTTCTTCTTATTTCTATTTCTCTTTTTATTTTCTTCTATTTTTTTTTGTCATTTTATTTATCTCCTCCTTTTTCTCTTCTTCCTATTGTTTTCATTTTTTTATTCTCGTGACAAATCTCTACCTCTCTACACACTTTTACTTTCACTCCTTTTTGTCCACACATTTCTAGGACCAATTTTAGGATTTTCTAAACACACACCTTCCTCATGCTTGACAACTTTCTATACTATGACTTGATAAATTATTCTCTTATAACTTTTATGCATGTTTATTATGTCCTAATCAATGCCCTCAAAATTACATGTATAATCACCAAAATGTCCTCCATAATGCAATAGTAACAACAATTATGAACAAATTTTTATTGCACTAAGTTACTACCATTACTTTCTTAATTAGTTATCATTATCACCAACTAATACCGCTATAATATAAAAAATATTACAAGTATTCATCTCCTACTAACCACAATTATTCATGTTGAGAGTTATTCTTTATGTTAGATAGGAATAGACCCCTTTGTTTAGTCCCACATCGGATAGAGTAGAAGAATGAGACCACTCCTCTTGTATATATAGACCCCAATACTAATGAATAAAATTACACATTTCTCTTAATTTGCCCTGTTTCTAACATGGTATCAGAGCCTCCAAAACCCTAACCGACAAAAAAAAGTCGCCACTGTTCACCGCTTTCGAAAATACTATTCACCAACATCGCTCATCGCCAATACGTTTTCATTCTTTGGCGACATATTTCCTTCGGAAATAATCCCTTTGGCTCGACTTGATTCTCCGATCAAACCTTGCTTTGATCCTGAGAAAAGTGGTAATTTTGCTTGGTCGATTTCACTCACTTTGGCGATTATTTCCTTCGTGAAATAATCTCCTTGATCGTGTAGCCCCCCTCACGTTGAGGAGATGAGATGAACGGGGGGGGGCAAGGTGGATGATGAGACGAGGGTGATGTTTGGAGATGAGGAAAGTTGAAGGCTGGGTGTGGGATCTAGATTTGTGGGATCGGTGTGAGAGAACCGAACACAAATTAGATCGATGGAGACCGCACAAACTCGATGGCGAACTCATCAAGAAGTTGAACCCGAGGATGTTTCAACTATGATGCGCTCATGAGGATGACAATGAGAGGGCTCAACAAAGCCACCGCCTAAGAAGGTGGAGCTTCCACCCATCGACGGAAGCTCGGCGGCCGACATATCTCGAAGTTGATCGTGCCGGTGAGATATACCCTACAGGAGGAACCGAGGGATATCTAACGGAAGGTGCGTGATGTCCGAAAGAAGCTGAGAAGGACCTATGATGAGGTGGGAAATAACATGAGGGTATTTCAGATCGAAAAGGAGATCGCCACGCCCGTGGAGAGAGGATCAGACAAGAGTATGCCACTAAACCGAGCGCTTGTGGTCGGATCACGATCACTTCGCCCCTAGTAAGTTGCAAGGACCCCAGTGCAAGGAGCGGATGCCTCTTTGCAGAAGAGGACCATGCTATTCCTCCGAGGCTTAGCTCCATCATTTGAGCAGAGGACGGCGATGCTACTAGCCCAGACAAAAATTTCATCTCTGGAGGAGGCAACCGCCATGATACAGAAGAAAGCGCCGACGCAACAGCCGACAGTGGACTTCGGGGAGAAGTCAGATCGGTGATCTCAAACCCGTAACACCGATTCGTGAGGGGAGACTAGGCGCTGCTTTAATCATGGAGAGGTAGGGCATCCGAGGCGATGTGCTCTAAGCCATCTAAGGAGAGGAACCGTGGACGTGGATAGGCCGGAGGTCGTGGTCGCGCCGGAGGCCGGGCGAGGTAGAAAAGGAGGCCATCTGGCGATCCGCCGGGGCGAGGAGGAGGAAGAAGCTGAGATGACTTTTACTGAGGAGGATCAAGCTCTCTTGGCAGCACTAAGAAGGAAACATAAAGCAGTAGACGACGTGTCCGAGGGTGCATCGACTGCTTTCTCTAGAGGAGACTATGTCAGTTACGCTCTTCGCGCACACCCAAATAAAGGTATGAACGACACACATGCCCTCGCATCCATGGCTGCCACTAGATCCACAGACTGGATAATAGATTCTGGAGCATCCAGACATGTAACCGCAATGCCGTGGAGTTTCGCTCATACTCACCGCGCAGCCGAGAGTATCCAAATTATGATGGTATAGCAATGTGCCGTGGTCGGTAAGGGCACTGTTAATTGTACAGGTTCTGTAACATTATCTAATGTTTTGCATGCTCCTTCATTTCCTATTAACCTGTTATCCATTAATGCCATTATCCTTCAACTGAAATTTGTTGTTTATTTTGATATTCCTAAGGTGATCTTTCAGAGAAGGGACAGGCTAAGACTGGGACGGCACATGGCGTGAAGGGTCGTGTACTCGGATCGTGAAGGGATGGACTCAGCGCTGACATCTATGGTTGAGAGGACGGGAGCAGGAGGAACTAAGTCGTGCGCAGAGGATGAGTTGATGCTACATCATAAACGGATGGGACATCCTTCATTTAGTATTCTGGGTAAAATGTATCCAACATTATTTCAGAAAGCAAATCAACAGAAGCTTCAGTGTGATGCTTGTGAGTTTGGGAAGCTTACTAGAAGCTCTTATGTCAGTTTGGGTAATAGGAGTTCCTGTAGTTTTGAGATGATACATTCTGACGTATGGGGACCTTGTCCAATAAATTCTATAAGTGGATGTAAGTATTTTGTTATATTTATTAATTATTTTTCTAGAGTCACTTGGGTGAACCTGATGAAAATAAGAATGATGCAGTTGGTTGTTTCAAAGACTTTCATAGGCACATCCAGACTTAGTATGGTGCAGTGGTAAAGGTGTTGAGGTCAGATAATGGGACAGAGTACACCAACAGAATATTTGGGAGTATCTGTCAGCTCAAGGGATACAACACCAGACTACATGCACATACACCCCAGCTCAGAATGGGGTAGTAGAGAGGAAGAATAGACATCTCCTAGAAGTTGCTAGGAGTATGATGATGGCAATGAATGTCCCAAAAATATTATGGGGACAAGCAGTTTTGACGGCTGCTCACTTAATCAATAGAATACCTTCGAGTGTATTGAAATGAAAATCTCCGCGTGAGACACTAAAGGGAGACAACGGGGGGACCCTACCATTGAAGGTGTTTGGCTGTGTGTGTTTTGTGAAGGACAACAGACCATCTGTTGGGAAATTGGACCCCAGGACTGTGAAGTGTATGTTCGTGGGATACTCTGGCACATAGAAAGGGTATGTCTGTTAGAGCCCGGTGGAAAAAAGGCTGTTTGTCAGTATGGATGTGCGGTTTCAAGAGCTCGAGCCATACTACAGATTGGGGGTAACTTCACCTTGGAGACTCGCCTGACATCGGAGGTATGAGGCAGAGGGGAGAATGGTGAGAGCTCAAGGGGATCAATCCCAATTTCGGTCCCTTACTCAGAGGAGCAGGAAGATGAAGACGAAGGGGAGGAGGAGGAGACAAGGGGTGCAAAGCCTACAGCTCAGGAGGAGTTGCCTACAGCTCAGGGGGAGTTACGTACATATAGAAGGAGGGGAAGGTCAAAAAGTGCTACGGTGCGAGAGGTGCCTACGATGTCGAGAGGTGTCACGGTGCGGTGCCCAATCCCTCGTCCCGCTCTGCTTTAACTCTTGAGAAACCTACACCATCCTCTACTTCAGGTGATATCATTCCTTCTACTGCTACCCCTCTGCCCACACGATTAATGCATGGGAGGATTACTCGCGATCACGGGTAATCCTCGGCAGATATGGTTGGGATCTTGCTCAATTTATTTCCTATTCTAACATATCCCCTTCACATGGAGCATTCATTGCATCATTAGATTCTGTTATTATACCTAACAACTGGCAGGCTGCTAAGAAGGATCCAAAGTGAAAGGCAGCCATGCACGAGGAGCTGGGGGCTCTCGAGAATAACCACACATGGGAGTTGATGACACTGCAAGTAGGGAAAAGAGCAGTGAGATGCAAATGGGTGTTTACTGTGAAGCAGAATCCAGAAGGGCAGGTTGAACGCTACAAGGCATGACTGGTGGCAAAAGGGTACAGCTAGATATACGGCATTGACTACGATGAGACTTTTGCACCAGTGGCGAAGATGAGCACTGTTTGGACACTGATCTCTCTCGCAGTAAATAGTAGATGGAAACTACACCAACTAGACGTGAAGAATCCAGATCTGACTTTTGAAGATCTGACTTTTGAAGAATCAAGATCTGACTTTTGGCGATAAAGGCGAGGTTTTTGAAGATCCAGATCTAGCTTTTTGGGGAGGTGATCAACTTCGACATCAGATCTACATCATTTCCTCGAGATTAAACCTCGTTTTGATCTCGAGAAGAGTTTTGATATCGCTTAGTCGATCTCATTTGCTTAGGTTCTTGTTTCCATCGCGGAAATAACCCTCTTGATCGTAGATCTCGCATCGATCCAGATACGCCGGTGGTCCACTTTATTAAAAGAAGTCTCCCAAGACAGCAAAGACACCCACGCAAGCGAGGATCCGATAAACGGATCCCGCTTGTTCAAAAAGGAAAAAAGTTGTAATCTTTTGGTTGTTTGTTGTATAGCCTTATAAAAGATCGATCTTTTTCTCAATCTCGCTTGTAAACCCATAAAGGCGCAATGTGATTCAAGCAATGACAATCATACGACTTTTCCCACGCAACAAGCCGGCATCACTGGAGCCAACGATCCGATCCGATCGATCGCCGCGGCCGCGATCGAGATCTTACCTCTAAAGAAAGCTTTCATAGAGGAGGACGCAAGAAAACAACCTCGCCAACCGGTTTAGATCTCCTCGCGACTTCATTCCGCAATCCAACAAGCCGGGGTTCAGATCACAATTTGTCGACTTCACAAAGAGGGCGTGTCAGGCGACGCCAATGCCAGCTCGCCAACTTGCAAAGGCCTTGGAACAAAGTTGATGGAATCCGCTACTATGCGCACTTAGAGTCCGTGAAGTGTCGGCCGCCTCAAATAAACACAATTCCTCCAAGCCATCGACCGACGAATGGGTTCTCGCCAAGAGAACTCGCTCAACCCCGGCGGAGCGTGATTCGTGAACGCCGCGGTAACGCCGCTCAAGATCGCGCTCTTGCAAGAAAGGCACAAGATTTGAACAAGAAGGAAGTGGTCAAAACCAAAAATCCCGCCAAGTCCGGGTGCTAAAGTCCGCCGCGAAAATCGAGCAAGACTACCGTGATCTTCCTTCCAAAGCCGACACGATCCAAGCCGCCGGCCCGAGATTGGGGATCGCGTATGCACTCCCGTCAAGCCGATCACTACTCAAAGGTGTCCCGTCGCATCCAAACAAATCGAACACCTCAATGTATGCGGTTCGTGTGCCGCATAAGAGAATTCCAGCGCCTAGACCGGGGTTCATGATGAAGCCAAGGAGCCCGTTAAGACTCCACGCTCGCAAGGAGGTGGTCCGAAACGAGCAACTCCTGATGCGACCTTGGATCATTCAAAGGCGACAATAAATAAGCCCGAGAATGTCAACAAGGTTCTTCCTCCACAAAAGAAGACGTGTCCGTCAAAAGACAACGTTATACTTGGGGTACCGCACCAATAAGCAATGGATTGCTCTAATGAGCTGCACCATCAGGCTGGGGGTGTGAAGAAATCCCAAAAGGAGAGTGTTCAAGAAACCAGCTCTCACTCTCCATACGGAGACTTATCGGCAAGATCGCCAAAATGTAGTCGCCTGTGACCGCTTCACAAAAGGTCTCAATGTTCGAGAAACCATCACCGGGCGACGGCCCAAGCCAAAACGCTTCCACCAGAGAAAATCCTCCCTCCAGGATGATGAAAAGTCGGCAAATGCTTCAAAAGTCTCTAATCCCGACTTTTCTCCTGGAAGAAAAATTGATTCAGGGAGAGCTCAACGGATGTCTCAGCTCCAACTAGAAGCCGTCGGATATAGGGATTACCCGGAGATCCATGAAGGACTATCCTCGAGTGATGAACTTTCGGATACTTGCTCTGCAATCACCTCTGACGATACAATGTCTAGCACGGGACAAGCTCGGGAGGCGTTCGTGGTCACTCCTGACCAGGTGACCCAAATAATTCGTGACGCCTTAGCCAGCGTAAAGAGACTTCAAGTTCGAAATGGAGATGGCTATGCCAGATGAGAGAGATGCATGACCAACAAATCCGAAGCTCGACGAATCATCGTGGTGAAACGAGTCGCGCAATAACGCCACCAAGAGGAAAGCGATTCGCATGGGACGAAGATCGCAACGCAAATAGCCAAAACTCTGGGGGTGGTCCCATTATTCTTCCTCAAAATCGCCTCAAGGAAAATGTAGGCGAGGATGAGATGATGAAAGAGCCGGAGGATAAGGTCAACGCTTTGATTTCCGCCAAGAGGTAAAGAAGACCGATGCCATGTCCGTACTCAAGAGAGTGGGAGTCGATCCCATATCCGCCGAAATTTATTTTGATTAACTTCATACCGCTCGACGGAAAGGGGTCCCCACTCAAAGATTTGGTCTATTTCAAATCTCACTGGCGTTATTTCGATAACGAGCCCTTGATGGTTCGGTCATTCGCTGGCACTCTTCGAGGAGCTGCCGATTGGTACCGCCTGCCTCGCCGAAGCATCAATAATTGTGCTGTCGACGCTCTACAGCGTTTTCGCGTGATGCGTTTTCGCGGCGTCGGTTTGTCGAATGGATGCGTCGGTTGTCAACCCGCGTCCGCGAGTTTTATCGGTGCGATAAGCAATTTTTATGCCTCTGAATACCCCTCCAAAGCGTCTCGGTCGATTCTTGATGAGTGCGGGATGCTTTGGACATGATGATTCCGGCCTTGATGGTGAGGATCCCAAAGATAGCTTCAAATCTTCGATTCTTCGGATCATCGGTTCTTTGTAGGATTCACGATAAGATCCGCGGTCTTGCATTTATTATCGACGCTTGTTATCTTGATTGGCTGGCGGGTGAGTTTTGTTTGTAACTTGTGTCGGTTGGTTATTGTTTGACTAACCAGCGGACTTTTGGACTTCTGTATGTGAACTCTTGTTGGCGGCAGCGTTGGTACGTGTCGAATACATGGAGCGCATAACCATCCTTTCGGCTAATTCCTCCATCATGGCGTGTGTTGTTGGTTTAACTTCGGCGGGGATATGATTATCCGATGTCAACATGACTTTCACTCCTCATCAGATTATCCCTCTCTTGGAGATTATGGTGGGAGAAATTAAGGGTTACGAGTTATCCTTAAGAATATGGATTTATTCTCCGGGAACTCCTCGTTGAAATTTTGGAAATAGTTTATACTCGAAATCCTAGTCGAGTAGGATTGGTAGCGCGTGATCGTCGATGCAATTAGCATGATCAAGTTATCCTAGGAATATTTTTGTGAAAATATTCTTAGGAACTTCTCGATAAATTAGGAAGCGGTTTATACTTAATCCTAGTTGGGTAGGATTAGGCGGCGTTGATCGGCGTCGATGCAATCCGCCGCGATCGAGTTATCCACGAGAACATTTTTGTGAAAATATTCTTAGGAACTTCCGATAAATTGGAAGCGGTTTATACTCGTAATCCTAGTTGGAGTAGGATTAGGCGTTGATGTCGATGCAATCGCCCGATCGAGTTATCCCTAAGAATATTTTTGTGAAAATATTCTTAGGAACTCTCGATAAATTAGGAAGCGTTTATACCGTAATCCTAGTTGGAGTAGGACGTTTGATCGGCGTCGATGCAATCCGCGATCGAGTTATCCTAAGAATATTTTTGTGAAAATATTCTTAGAACTTCTCGATAAATTAGGAAGCGGTTTATACCGTAATCCTAGTTGGAGTAAGATTAGGCTGACGTTGATGTCGATGGGGAACCTTCACAAGATGTTATTGAATCAATCTTGAGAATCTTTCCAAACTTGGCGAAGGGTAGGAGCCAATCAGCGGACTAATTTGGCACTATTTTGATATCCGGATAAGGTTCCAATTAGGACTCCTAATTAGGGTGATTAGAGTCCTAATTAGAATTGATTTGGGCCCCAATTAAATTCCTACTTCTTGCCAAATAGGAGTCCTTGTTCAAAGAGGATTGGGTCCATATGGGGTTGTTATAAATACCCATAATCCTCCTATGCTGACCTAGGCGGCCCCCTTGTGCTCTCTCTCTCTTGTTTTCATCTAAGCTTCCGTCGTCTTATTTCCGATCAACGGTATTGTAATGCGAGGGTTTTGTAAATTCTTTTCTTCTTCTTCTTCCCTGTATGTAGGTGAACAACCACAAAGAGAACGAAATTTATGTAATGAGAAGCCAGCGTAGCATGGCTTGTGAATATGGCTGTAGTAATGAAGTGGCGTATATATGCCTTATTGCTAAGCTATGTAGCCGTCAGCCTTAAATCTGTTAAGCCCATTCTGTATATTGTCCATGTGGCAAGCTGACTAACTACTTCAATAGTATTAGCCATGGCTATTCTTTACGCCAATATATGCCAGCGGCAAGCGGCGAATGCGCCGGCGTATCGGCAGCCAAGCGGCTGAATGCGCGCCCGTGAAATCTTGATATCTGAGTGTCCAGCGCCCGGCGTCGGGCGCTTCGTCGGGTTCTCGACCTCGGGTTGTGTATGGTTCGGTCGCGGTTTGTGTTGCGGCGTCGGGCGTGTCGTGCGGTGGTTGCCTGGTTGTGGCGGTGACCGATAAGCAGGCCCCCTTTTTGTTATATTTGTTGATTTTTAACCATCGTCGACTTTTCGTGCGTCTTTGCGGCTTCGATGTCGTCGGGAAGATCCGCAGCGTTCGAGTCGATCAACTTCGCCGCGGTAGCGTCAATGCCGCTCCCTTCGGTGGTGGCGGCGTCATCATATTCTCATACATATATCGTCATGTCCCGCTTGGCTCTCCTTTGTGGCGATTGGGAAGAGCCGAAATCCTCCTTTGTGGGATTGGCCCGGTGTGTACACCGTTATGACCCGCGCCGTTCTCCTTTGTGGGAAGAAAGCTGAATTCTCCTTGAGGATCGAGGCTTCAAAAATCACCGTCTCGATGTTTTTAGCGGGGCGATTTCACACCGTACTCTGCATGTAGAGCGGAATATATTGCGCTTGGATCATGCGGTTATATTTATCGTTCTCGGGTGTTTATCTGGATGCCATGTGGTACCAAGAGAGTGGGGTCGATCCCATATCCGTCGAAATTTATTTTGATTAACTTCATACCGTTCGGCGGAAAGGGTCCCCACTCGGCATTTGGTCTATTTCAAATCTCACTTGGGCGTTATTTCGATAACGAGCCCTTGATGGTTGGTCATTCGTTGGCACTCTTCGAGGAGCTGCCGATTGGTACCGCGTCTCAAGCGGAAGCATCAATAATGGGATGACATAAAGCTCGTTCCTCAATAATTTCTTCGGCGGCGACACAAGTATCGATCGGACCCTTTTGGACGAAGCAAAAGGATGGGGAGTCTGTTGGCGGCTTTGTTAAGCGCTTCCACAAGGCTGCTATGAACTGCGAGGGATCTGTCAGAGAAATTCATTCGCGGACGTGCCACAATAATCTTTCCATCAATGTCTTGGAAGTCACGGAGGTTGTGCCATCAAAACACGGAAAGAGCGAAAAGCGGGGAGCAAGGCGACAGCTTCCTCAAAAGGAAAAAGGCCGAAAGAGGCCAACCGATGGCTAAAGCGCGGCTGGCGATGACATTCATCAACAAGAACCTTGGGGCAACAAAGGACTCCTAAGTTGAGATTCCGGGAGGAGTATTCCTTCGATGATGATGAAGTTCCACCATCTTTAAATATCTCCTTGCTAACAATAAAATCAAGCTACCACCTATCATGAATCAGGAGGAAGTTAGCAATAATTCGGATCCAAAGTACTGTGTGTATCACAGGAGGGTCCATCACCCCACCAAGTCTTGTATTACTCTGAAGAATAACATCCAAGCCTTGGTTGGCCGGCGTCATAATGCCAAAATAGGCCAAACAAGAATGGCAAACACTCCGAACGGTATATAAGTATAAACCGCCCTCTACACTGGCTGTATACGAGTATAACCGCCCTTACCTCCTATGAGTATAAGAGGTTAAACTGTTCCTCCCTTACTCCAAAAAGGTATATGAGTCTAAACTATTTCCTATTTTGTCGGGAAGTTTCTGGAGAATAGTATACATATTATTCTTAAGGATAACCCGACTATGTGTATACACTGATTTCCTCACTAGACCCGGTTTCACAAAAGGGCGGATATGAGAAGATAGGAAGTTCTTGGAGAATATTATACATAATATTCTTAAGGATTACCTGAAGTCGGCTCGATGACTCCGGACGAAAACGGGTCATGTTCCCAAAGATGAAGCGTGTCATATCTTCTTCAACCCTCGTTGGAACAATTGCCGGATCAACTTCACCAACCCCGAGTGACTTGTACAAATCAACACCACCACGTGATTTATACTCACCGCCATTGTTTATTCGGTCAAACCTTCCTACATTTAGGACCAAAGCTAAATTCCTCTCTCGATTCCTTCCATAAACGAGAGGTCCACTTGCAAATCAAACGATCAAACCTTCCTACAATTAGGATCGTCTCAAAATTCCCGTTTGGTCAAACCTTTAGGGACAAAACCATAATTCCCTCTCGATAAATGAGAAGTCCGCCTTTAGATTAGGTAACCAAACCTTGCGACAGTTAGGGTTATCCAAGTCTTTTTTGATTCTCGAAGTGGAGATCCCACTTTTAGTTTCTTTTTTTTCAGGAGATAGAATATAAAGTCTTCCTCTCCGACTCCTTTTCGAGTCATGCCGTTGAAGGTGTGGTAGGAATTGGAGTTTTATCTTTCCTCCGGTTTAGTCTTTTCTCCGATTGAAAAAGACACCAAGCTTCGTTTTGGGGAATTTTATCCCGAAGCCTAAGTAGGAATAAGTCTACGCCTAACGAGCGTTCTTAAGTAGTTCTTAGCGTGAAAGAACAAAAGCCCACATATTCAATATTGTGGCGGTAGCTATTAATAACACCACAATCCACGCCTTACACGTGTGGGGAATTTTATCCCGAATCCTAAGTAGGGATAAGCCAACGCCTACCACGCGTTGCCGGTTTAGTCTTTTCTTTGATTGAAGAAGACACCAGAAGCCAAATCTGGGGAATTTTATCCCGAAGCCTAAGTAGGGATAAGTCTACGCCTAACAAGCGTTGTCGGTTAGTCTCTTGCCCGTAAAAGATGACAAAGTCTACGTATTCGATATCGTAGCACTAAGCCTAAAAGAGTCTCATTCTTTTAGCACAACGTCACATGCGGAACGGGATCAGATAATCCGCACGCTAGCATGATTCAAACGGTAATCGGTAAAGGCACATCAAATCCGTTGATGGCTGAGGGTTTGCCAAAAATCCTATAGGTATTGTGATTGATTATTTCAAATGAGAAATCGTAATTCAACCGATGAAGGGTCAAGTGTTTCAATGAGGAGATTACGGTTATCCAAACATTAGGTTCACGGCAAAAGATTGGTTGTTGAACGACTCATCGTCGTTGGAGCTTATTTTGCAACTCACTCGGCTGACCTCACTGCCGTTCGATATTTTCGAAGCTGCCTCCTCAACTTCAGCAGCTTTTATTCCAAGAGTTACAGTTTTTTGGACATGATGGTTAAGCGCAACCTCCTTCGTTGACAAGGTCATCACCAGCCAGGGCCTCGGATATTTATTCAATAGGGCTATCACCCATCAAGGGTCAATTTCATCCGGTTTGGTTTGTGTGGGCCTCAATCATACTCCAATAAGATATATGAGTATAAACTATTTCCTATTTTTGTCGGGAAGTTCCTGGAGAATATATCTTTAAAATATTCTTAAGGATAACTCGACAACCCCCAATTTCCTCCCACTGTGATACTCCAATAAGGTATACAAGTATAAACTATTTCCTATTTTTGGCGAGAAGTTCCTGGAAAATATTTTATATTTTAAGGATAACTCGACCACCTCCGAACGGGTATATGAGGATAAACTAATTCTCGAAACTCCAATGAACGTAGGAGTATAAACTATGTTGACGCCGGCCAATGCGTTGTAATGAAAAATCACCGATTGAAGGTAGAATTTCAAGAGAAAATTTCTGACGCCGGTCAACGCGTCACGTCTCAAGAAAACTCCTCTCGCTGTGGTCAGTCCTACAATAAGCATCACAGTAGAGAGTTCACCGATTAAAGGACGAACCCTCAATCTCCTCCCGTGGTGGGTCATACGGCGAAGCAGCAGCGATGGAGAATCGCGGTCAAAGGTTGGATTTGAGAGAATTTTGCTGCCGACCAGCAGCGTCGCGATGGAGAATTTGCTGATCAAAGGTTAAGTCTCAACAAATTGGATGGTCAGTCCGACGACAACTCACCAAAATGAGTTAAAACAAAACCAATTCATCGGTTTTTGACTCAAGATTTTGACAGCGGTCAAACAATAAATCACGATCACGTGACACCTTGGACATTCGACAAAGCACCGGATAGTCCAAAGGAATTGGAGAAATTAAGATTCGAAGCCACTCTGTAGGTCCTATTATGCCGACTGAAGGTTTAGGCCTATCATATCCAAAGTATTTGTTCTTCTATAAAGGCGGGCAGAAACACTTTGGAGGGGGTATCTGTAGGCGTGTAAAATTACCTATAAGTTCCCGAACGTAACTCGTGATAGTGAGTTGATGATTGATGGACCGTCAACAATGTAAATGCATAAAACAATTGAACAAAGCGCAATAAGCACATCGGTGAAGCATACGAGTCAATGGGAACGACAAAATAACGAAGAAATGACTCAACCATGAGCTGCAGGATACCCATAAAAGACTTAGCACCACATGTGTCTCACTCCCACCATGGGTGTCTTGGCTATGGGAGGTTGTATATATCCTCTCCAGCTTTCTAACGCATCTTGGATCAACTCATTCCGAGAACGGACGAGAGAGTTAGAGCCGAAACAACTGAGAGGGTCCAGGCTGTTTCACACCTACAGGATACCCATAAAAGACTTAGCACCACGTGTGTCTCGCTACCACCATGGGTGGCTTGGCTATGAGAGGTTGTATATATCCTCTCCATATTTCTAATGCATCTTGGATCAACTCATTCCGAGAACGGACGAGAGAGTTAGAGTCGAAACAACCGAGAGGGTCCAGGCTGTTTCACACCTGCAGGATACCCATAAAAGACTTCATACCACATGTGTCTCGCTCTCACCATGGGTGGATCAGCTATGGAAGGTTTTAGATATCCTCTCTAGATTTCTAACGATCTTGGATCAACTCATTCGAGAACGGACGAGAGAGTTAGAGCCAAACAACCGAGAGGGTCCAGTCGCTTCACACCCGCAGATACCCATAAAGACTTCATACCACATGTGTCTCGCTCTCACCATGGGTGGATCAGCTATGGAAGGTTTTAGATATCCTCTCTAGATTTCTAACGCATCTTGGATCAACTCATTCCGAGAACGGGCGAGAGAGTTAGAGCCGAAACAACCGAGAGGGTTCAAACTGTTTCACACCTGCAGGACACCAATGATGTCTCATACATTTTGGCCATGCTATGGTTCGAATATGAGGAAGCTCAAAACATAAAAGTTGTAGCTATCTTCACCAGATTTCTAACTCATCTTGAATCGTATCAATCGGAGGTCACACGAGAGAGTTAGAGCTGAAACAACCGAGCCACCTCGGTCAAGGCCGAGCCACTTGCAAGTGGCTAGGCGGGCTTCGGTCCCAGTTCTGACCCGCATCCGCATTGAAGGCTATAAATATGAGGGTAGGGGTTCATTTGTTCATATCCAAAATTTTAGAGAGAGGAGGAGACTCTGCCGGATCAAGATCTGACTTTTAGCGATAAAGGCGAGGCTTTTGAAGATCCAGATCTAGCTTTTTGGGGAGGCGATCAACTTCGACATCAGATCTACATCATTCCCTCGAGATTAAACCTTGTTTTAATCTCGAGAAGAGCTTTGATATCGCTTAGTCGATCTCATTTACTTGGGTTCTTGTTTCCATCGTGAAATAACCCCTCTTGATCGTGTAGATCTCGCGACCGGATCCGGATACGCGGTGGTCCACGGACGAAAAGAAGTCCCCAGACAAAGCAAAGACACCACGAAGCGGGATCCGATAAACGGATCCCACGTTTGTTCAAAAAAGAGAAAGAGTTGTAATCTTTTTGGTTGTTCGTTGTAAAGCCTTATAAAAAGGCGATCTTTTTTCCGAATCTCGTTTGTAAACCCATAAAGGTGTAACAGATTCAAACAATGACAATCATACCGACTTTTCCCGCGAATAAGAGTTAGGCAATGTTCCAACTAAGGATCAGGCTGCAGACTGCTTGACTAAAGGACTTAGCTCGGTAGACCTAGCTAGAGGGTGTGACAAGATGGGCTTAATAGATATCTTTCGCCCATTTTGAGGAGGAGTGTTGAGAGTTATTCTTTATGTTAAATAGGAATAGACCCCTTTTGTTTAGTCTCACATCGGATAGAGTAGAAGAATGAGACCACTCCTCTTATATATATAGACCCCAATACTAATGAATAAAATTGCACATTTCTCTTGATTTGCCATGTTTCTAACAATTCATCTCCCTACAAGCCACTATAAATATAATGACATCTCTCAAATTCTACCTCACAAATATTTCTTTTTGAGATAATATTATTTTAGATTAGTTTTTAATGTTTTAATGGTTGAGCTGAGAAATTAAAAAAGGGTTGAGTTGAGGAATTGGCAATTGTCGGAGAGGACCACACCAGACTTGATTGATTATTACCAGACTGCAAGCGGTCGGAGCCGGTGATGATCAAGATCAGTTTGTTGCTAGAACTAGGAAAGTATTTTTTTTTTCTTGCATAATTACAGAAAAAACCCACATATTTGCATTTTTTTATAGTACACACCATGTGATGTTGAAGGAAAAGTTAAATGTCTGGAATTGTGATTGATATCATAGTACATAAATTTTCCTTTTGTCTTTTTGTAAAAGTAGAAAAGAGATTCTGTTGGACTTCAATTCCATCTTCCTTTCGATTTAATCGTCTTTTGGGTGGCATTTTGATGTTGGATGGATAGAGGTTCTTCTCACTTTGGAATTATATAATGCCACTGAAACTGATTTTGTATGTAAATATTTAGCAAGTAGACCACTATAGGAGGTATGTAGCTTTACCTAGTGTTTGCCTTAATTGCATTCTCTTCCTAATGCTTTTTCGAATTCTCCATGGAAGATTTCGGGATCTGGTTTATATGGCAACACTTCCATGGATGATTTGCTACGCTTGGTCACAAGATGGAGATACCCTTGGTGAGGATTTACCCGCTACTATCCCCAAGAAGGTATGAACTTTCCCTTCGACATTATAGGACCACCGCTTGGCCAATACTACTATAATTAAAAGAAGAGACATTCCATTTGTGCAGCCGTAGGCCTCTTCCGCCGCTTTCGTAATCCTACCACGGCTACCGCTTGAGATAGATGAGCACACCGAGGGCTCAACAGGTTGACAAAGATCCCAGTTGATAGATACCGGGTAGACTCGCTAGCCTCTCGGGCTACACCGGAGACGGGTAAGGGTCTTTAGCCCAATAAATTTTCGCCCATTTCTTGTCGAAAATTCTAAAGTCCTCTTTTCTTCCAGGCAGAGCCTACATCTCGACTCCATGACTGGCGAGAGCTGATGGTGGATGAAGATCCATCCCATCTTATTATCCGCTTGGAAATACGCCATTCTTTCTTTGGTGAACACCGATCGAAAAGGTCCTTCATGGCGGGCTTTCTTCATCAGCCTGCACTCACCGCTGATCCCTGATGGCTTTGATACGGATATGGGTTACCCGAGCTCTCAGCCATTGTTGATGATCTCGCCCATCCGAGGGACAGCCCAGACTCAAGAGCCGCGGCGGCCAGCTTTCTCATATGTAGCCGCCGTGACCGACGACGCTTAGAGGCATGGCGCGATGCTCGTGTTTTTACCGGGCTCGAGGTCCGATAAAGAGACCGCCATCAGCTCTGAGCGTTGTTGTGAAACATATTCTTCCTTAAGCCACATCCGCATCGATATCGTGGCGAAAAGGAGAGGGATAATCGCCGTGGGAGAGCTCTCCATCGAGGAAGATAAGATGAGCGGTTTGAGTCGCCAAGGCCAACAAGGAAGAAGCCCTCACCACTGCATCTAAGGAGCTTGATCTGTCGAAGCGAACCGGCCGAGCTCGAGGAGGCAACCACGAAGACACCGAACACCGATGAGGAGTCCTTCGAGCCGAAGTTGCGGTGAAGAACTCCACCGTGCTTACAATGGTGAAGTGTCTCACCAACAACAAATCCTTTATCATAGGCTTGATGTTTAAACAGCTTGTAGCTCTTTTATATTTGCTTCAAATGAATAAGATCCATCCCTTTCATTATTTATTATGATTCTTTTACTGGCCGTAAATAATTAACCATAATACTTATAGGATTTTTGGCAAACCCTCACCATCAACGGGTTTGATTAGCCTTTACCAACTACCGCTTGAGTTGGCTAGCGTATGATTATCTCGATCCGCTCCACGTGACGTTGTGCTAAAAGAATGAAACTCTTCTAGACTTGTTGCTATGATATCAATACATAGGCTTCGACTCTTTACCGCAAGAGACCACCCTAAGAACGCTGCGGTTACACGTAGACTCATCCCTTCTTAGGCTTCGACTAAATACCCCTGAATCGAACTCGTCTTCTTCAATCTAAAGACTAAACCGCAACGCTGCGGTGAGGCGCTTTTATCCCTTCTTAGGCTTCGGATAAAATACCCTTAATCAACTCGTGTCTTCTTCAATCGGAGAAAGACTCAAACCGCAACGCCGCGGTGAGGCTGACTTTAGGGTTATCAAGCCAACCCCTCAACGGGTTTGATGAGCCTTTACCAACTACCGCTTGAGTTGGGCTAGCATGTAGATTGTCTAAATCCGTTCTACACACAACGCTGTGCTAAAAGAATGAAACTCTCTTAGACTTAATGCTACGATGTTGAATAATGTAGGCTTCGGCCTTTTTCACGAAGACTAACCCTAACGCTGCGAGGCGCTACTATCCCTTCTTAGGCTTCGGATGAAATGCCCCGAATCAACTCGTGTCTTCTTCAATCGGAGAAAGACTAAACCCGCAACGCTGTAAGGCGGGCTTTATCCCTTCTTAGGCTTCTCGGATAAAATGCCCCAAGATGAACCTTGGTGTCCTCTTTGACCGGAGAATGACCAACCTGATTAAGATTGATTGAGGTGGAAAGGAAGAATGTGTTCTATTTCCTGATGAGGCTTAACAGCCAGATTCGTCAGAATCTAAAAGACTCGTGTGACCTTCACGGACTACCCGACTGAAAATTTCTACAAGATACCTTCACTGGGCTACCTAAGATAAGAGGGGAACTAAGAGTGGGATCTCCACCGAACCTAAAGACTCAGTGACCTTCACGGACAACCCGGTTCAAAATCCTACAAGATACCTTCACCGGCGCTACCTAGGATGAAGATGGAACTAAGAGTGGGATCTCCACCGAGAACCGAAGAGACTCAGCACCTTCCGGACAACCTCGGTCCAAAATCCCTACAAGATACCTTCACCGCTACCTAGGATGAAGATGGAACTAAGAGTGGATCTCCACCGAGAACCGAGACTCAGCGACCTTCACCGGACAACCCGGTTCGAAAATCCCACAGATACCTTCACGCTACCTAAGATGAAGATGGAACTAAGAGTGGGATCTCCACCGAGAACCGAAGAGACTCAGCGACTCTTCCGGACAACCCGGTCTCGAAAATCCCTACAAGATACCTTCACGGGCCACCGAGATGAAGATGGAACCCTTCCGCTTGACACGAAGGATTTTACGCTGGAGAGGGAGGATTTTATATTCTCTCCAAAAGGAATTTTTGAGTGGGCCTCTTGTTCATAAAGGAATCAAGAGGGATTTGGTAATGTACCGTAGGTTTAGACCCACCGCCAAGGAATTTGATCGGTGGGGAAATTGTGATGGAGGATAAATCTAGGATTATCCTCGCAAAAGTGGGTGAAACATCCCACGAGGAACTTCCTCGTCGAACGGGTTATCCCAAGATACTATGGGTAGTATTTCTTCAGAACTTCCCATTTATCTAAGATTAATTGCCTGGCCGCCATTTTGGGTAATGAGGCGATATGCACCATGGAGTAAACCGCTTTCTATTACAAACGACCTCCCATTTAGGTTCAATTTACCTTTCTTTTTGAAGTGAGGATTATCTCGCCGAAAATGAGGACCAAATCTCCTTCTCTGGTTCTCTCGTCAACTTTCTTGTTGAAAGCCTTCGACATCCTAGCTTGGTAGAACTCAATGCATTGTTGAGCCTCCAGCGCTTCTCATCTAACATCTCAAGCTCTTCGAGACGCTTTTGATGTTGTTCTTCTGCCATCTCTGGAAAGGGCTAAGTGACGGATCTCAATTTCCAATGGGAGAACCGCCACACCCGAGACCAGGAGTACGGGTTGCTCCCGCAAGGCATGCATCACAGCGATAATGTGAGTGCTTCTCCGAAGTTTATCATCCCGCCTTGTTACTTTTCACAAGCTTCACGTAATTTTGATAATCGCCTGTTGAATGCCCTGCCAATCCATTCGCAACTGATTATAGGTCATGACCAGACGCCTTGTATCTTGAATTTCTCAAAACCCGATGAAGGAATCCGATGAACCGGGGACCTGTCATGCACGATCCGCTTTGGGACACCGCGGTCGATAGATGACATGGTGTTTGATAAACTTGATGACTGGTGACGCTTTACTTCCTTTAGCGGGATTGCTTCACCACTTGGAGAAGTAGTCGGTGATCGCTAGAATAAACCGATCGCTTTGACAGACGGAGGAAAAATGGGACCTACAATGTCCATTCCCCATGTCTCAATGGCCGATGTGGCCGGCGATGCAACCGCCAGAGGTCGATGCATATAATTCGCGGAATTTGACATGGCATTTCGAGCCGCATTTCGACCGCCATTAATCATCGTGGCCAAAGTAGCCCATTCTCCGATTCGATCAGAGCTTGGGACCAGCCAGGCAAGCACATTCACCTTCGGTGCTTCCGAAGGACCTCTTTCCGCCTCTTTGTTTGAGAGGCATCGAGTAAAGACCATCGCACTCTACATATAACGCCCGGGTCTCTCGGTCGAAGAATCTTGGAGCTCTTCGCCGGATCGACTTTCTCCTTTACGCCTTCCGTAGAATACCATGTAAGACGAATCGATGATAGGGAGAAGCCAATCTCGGCTCCAACTTGGTTTGGGTTGTATACACTTCTTTGGTAACTACCCCTTATCTTCTTGTGCCTCATCGTGATAATGGTACAAGAGTTGGTGAGTCCCGACCGTGACTAGTTGCTCGGTCTCGGTTGTGCTAACGACATAGCCATGCCGCAATGCGATCCGCTGCGTTTTGAGGCGCTGGATATATTCGATGAAAACTTCAATGAGTCCGCCATTTCCACGGCCACCGATGATAGGGGACCGTGATCGTGGTTCCTAACTTCGTAGTCACCACGACCGCTTAACTATCGGGCCAGAATCACCATACGCCGAGATATTCGACCCCAGCCTCCTTACGGCTAAGTCCGATAAGTAGCTGCTATTCGCCACGCTATTGGAACGTGGTTCTGAGTGAATAAGCGGGCATGACATGATTCCTCGGGAAACTAAGATAACCTCGACCTCTACGGAAATCTTAGAACATCCGTGGGCACTTGCCACGTTAGTACCGAGAAGTCTCACAAAGTACGCCATATTTGTTGGTGCGATGTAGCTTGACTTCGCGGACTTCATCCCAAGATCATCATATAGCTCAACCGCCCTCCGGCCGGGTCAAGTACCAAGAGATCGCGAATCGCTTGTCCTTTGACCGACTTCGTTGTTTGAAGTGCAAGTCATATTGGGACAAGAGCAAAGCCCATTTCGCCAAACGCCAACTCATTGAGGCCTACTGGTCATAAATATTCGGACCGGATTTACGCTAGAGATAACATAAATCGCTCGTCCGACTAAATAGTGTCGATTTTCTCAATCGCGAACACTAATGCAAGGCACCGCTTCGACCATTGATATCGAGACTCAACGACTAATGTTCGCCTGTAATACATCAGCCGTTTCGGACTCTGTCGCCGCTGCCTTTGCGCGAGTAAAGCTCGAGTGATCCGCTGCCTTGACGATCAAAACGGTTTTCCATCACAAAAACGAGAACAGAGGTTTAGCGATAACGATTTGATCTCTTCATCGCTTTTCGACAAAGGCCGCCCCAAATAAACGACACGCCTTCTTGTTCAACTTAGAGAATGGTTGACACTTCCCGCATAGATTCGATATGAATCGCCGGATGTACGCCAAACGCCTTTGTAACCCCTCGAAGTTCACTCAGATTTCTGAGGTTGCGTTTCTGAACCTTCACTTTATCGATCGACGCGGGATGCCCTTATTTGTGACGACAAAACCGAGGAACTTGCCACTAGACATCCCAAGGAAGGATTTGGTGGTTCATCTTTAATTGATGAGTTCGCATGAGCTCAATACCGCTCTAAGATCTTTGATGTGATCGCCTTTGTCACTGCCACGACCAAGTCGCCGACGTAGCATTCAATCGCTTTCTCCGGTGATCCCGAAAATCTCCGCCATTGCTCGCCGTACGCTATACCGCGATTTTGAGGCCGAACGCATGACCGTAGCAATATATGCCGATGGCCAACGCCAGGTGTTTGGAGTCATCGGGTGCATCTTGATTTGGTTGTACCAAAAGCCATCCATAAAGGACATCCTCTCCAATGTATTGTCAACTATGACGCCGGTGATCGCGAGGGAAATCATCCTGGGCAAGCAATGTCAGATCTCAGAATGCATACGCATCCTAATCGAGCCATTCTTCTTCATGACCGACTATATTCGCCACCCAATCCGGATGTTGAATTTCTCCTAATCCCATTCTATGAGTTTCTTCACTCCAACAATTGCCTCCAATATTTGTGGACGGCGTCTTTGCCGTTGCTTGACAGTTTGACATCCTTGATGTTGAGGCGATGTGTTGCCACATTAGGGTCGAGTCCCCGCATGTCCTCGTAACTCCGTGCTAATACATCGATATACTCCCCGATTAGGGCAATCAACTCTTCCTTTCTTCCGAGAGTATTCGATGTTTATGAGTTTGGGATGCTCTTCATTACCCATATTAACTCAGGCTACCTCATCCTGGGGGGTTCTTTGTTCAACCTATCCCCAAACCGCTCGAAGTTGATGGATCCATGGGTCTTCCCATGTTGGCATATCTTCATCACCCTCAATAGTAGCAGGATCGATCGCGGGCCATATTCGACATCAAAGCCTTGAAAGCTTCTCCAGGCCGTGTCGAATCCCAAGCCAAGAGTCGACGAATGTCCGCCTTCCACCGGTGGATTATTATCAATCACCATGAGCATTCATCTTCGAGGAGGATTCGATCCCAACCCTTCTAAATGCATAGTATTATCCGGCTTCGGGACATATGCCGCTTAGGAGGGGTTCGAGGGCTCGTCCAAACATAGACCTTCTCGTGTCAAGTCATACCCCCATCTTTTCATGATACCCGCATTTCGGACTATATCTCAATGTGTGGAGGATAGGCCCATTGTCATCTTCACCTTCTTCAAAGAAATGATTCGTTGAACCGTGCATCTTTTTCCAAACCAAGTCTCTTTCACTACTTGATCTTCGTGGATGACAAGTGTTGTCCCAAAGGAGTCCCGAATCGCTTTTTGTGAAGTAAGATGATCGAAGTTGGCAGGTGCAACTCGATCATTGTATAACTCGCTATCACATCATTCAAAGATAAAGGATACTCTAAATCGCCATTTATTGATTCATCTAATTTGCCAATTACATGTTCATCCGACATTCTTCATCGCCAAGATTGATTACAAGGGTACAATGTCATTTAAAACAAAACCTCCACTATAACCAAGCCCGGCTTCAGACGCTTCTTCACCGCCGTCCGCATCTTTGGGCCGATGATTCAGCCGACTCATTACCGTGAGGAGAGAATCGCTGAAATAATTCTCCATCCCCTTAAATGGTTGTTTGTCCCACCACCGCCTTGACTCATTATTCGGTTCTACATATTTGAGACACGATGAAGAGTAGATGGGACTATAACGCTATTGTGGATCCAAGGTCCACCCAACAATAAGTTATAGGAAGTCTCAGCCAATCACATAGAGTGACTTCGACTTTAAGTTCCCCATTTCAACTTAATCCGATTTTACCAAGTGGGCGGACCCACCGTGTTAAACCGTAGATCATTGTGCCGCTGATGCTAGCCGCGAATTCCCGATGATACATGAGGCTAGGGCATGATGTCACGGAACCCTGATCGACTTGGATCCTGCTAACTTCACTAGAGCCAATATACCCTGCGGAAGTATAGCGCCTATCGGTTTGGAATTCCTCGTCGATATCCTCCTTTGTAAAGGTGATGCATGGGAAGTGTTTAGTCGCAAGGTTACCGGGGCCAATTTTCCTCGACTCTACCTAACTGGGTGAGGAAGACTTCAATCGGCGAGGGCTTCTTGAAGAGCTCTCTCTCTTTGATAAGCGCAGCTAACTCATAGAGAGTGATCCTTGGGATATTGGCTAATGGGCCATGACGTCGGCTGGGTATGGAGAGTTCAAGTTCCTGCTTATCTTTTCCAATCGGGCGATCAATCGACCGCCGAGTTGAACTTCGCTGCCGCTTTGTCAGGCTTCTTTGGCGCCCATTTGTCGCTGCGCTTTCGTAGGCGAGTGAGGGGATTTGTTGGTACCCCTGTACCGCTTGGCATTTGGTGGGGACTTCGGTACTTGTATTTATACTCTTGTCCACTCGGTGGTATGGGTCAGTTCCTTCTTCATACCGAATGTTACCACTGCTCATCGCCTCTCCGCACTGCGAAGTAGCATGACATGCCTTTCCCTTCGCTTCGGCTTTTTCTTCAAGAAGAGGCTACCCATTGCTCATCTTCCAAGAGTTCAGGACCCCACAAGACTTCGGGGTCAGATAACATACAAGTCCTTCTCGGGCTGCTTGTGTGGGTCGCCATTTACCGCCTTCACCGCAACTTTGACCACCGGTTCAGTTCAAACCATGTCAATGGCACCGACCAAACTTATGGATACCGCGATTCGCCCGACCTTTCTTTGACGGCCATAGTAATGACCCTACATCAATTAAAGCCCGGATTTTGTCCTTAAGGCTGAAATGATTTAGTGGGTGATGAACCGCCTATGGTATGCACAAGATTCGGTCATTCAGGTTCATCAGCCTCTTGATTCTCAATCGAGGGAGCTTGATCTTGTTATTTTCCACAAGATATTTGAAGAGACCGGAATCTCGCCGCCCCTAAAGGAATAGGATCTCGAATCTCGCCTAAGGCCTTTCGCTTTTGTGGCCCTGTGTTGCCACGTTGATCAGGCTCGCGCGCCACGTTGCCACCGGGTTGGAGTTGGAACGCTTGGTTCGCGAACCGCCTTGGCTTGCTCTTTCCTTGTGGGACAAAGTTACGCCGGAGCTTCCGCTTGCCTACCGACTCTCGCCTTTTTCCTTTGAGGAATCTCTCGCTTTGCTCTCCACGAACCTTCAAGTCCTTCCATCGCTATCGATGGTGCCGTATCCATTGCTTCAAGCACATCTATTGATAAGTTGTCGCGGCAGTTTGAGGATGAACTCCTCTCATATTGATCCCGCAGCCATTGCCTTGTTCCTAATCGCTTAACAAAGATGTCCACGCTTTCTCCGCCTTTCTCGCTTCGCCGAGTAACGTCCCGATCGATACCGTATCATCAAAGAAAAGAAATTGGCGGAAGTTAGACTCCATGTCGCCCCAAATGGAATGCTCCCCGCTTGAGACGGCGGTACTATTCGGCGCGCCCCACGGCGGTGCTAACGAATGACCGAACCATCAAGGGTTCGTGCCGTAAATAACTCAGGTGTGACTTGAAATAAATCAAGTGTCAGGTTTGGGAACCCTTCCCGTCAAATGGTGTGAAGTTTATTAAGTTAAACTTCGACTGTAAGGGATTGATTCCCACTCCTGTATGGGCAAGGAATACCGTTTTTTATTTCTTGAGCGAAATCAATGAATTGATTTTGCTCTCCGTCTTTGATCTTCTCGCCTTCATGAGCAGCCACAGGCCGCGGTTCGGGGTTATCATCTTCCGTGCTTCCTCCCGATCCGAATCGCTATCATCTTCATCGACGCTGACGCTACCGACTTGATTCACCTTGATTTGTTTTGTGGCTTGATCTGGTCGCGGGCATTTCTCTCATCGCCTGCATGGCCAACTCCATTTCTAACTTGAAGTTTTCCCCTGTTTATTCAACGCCGTCTAGCATTTTGGCCACTTGATCTATCGGGATTAGTGTTTCTTGGGGCTCTCGCTAGATACAAGATGATCGATGCGATTATGAGCCAATATCCGACGATCATCCTCCGGTAACCCTTCAAGCTTATCGACTGACCGGTTTGATAGTCCTGACCGCAAACGAAGTTAGCCGCTATGATGCGCTGGGAATAGCCCGTGACGGCGATTCTTTGTCGTCATATTATTAGTGACCTTCGCAACTCACCCTCTCGAGATCATCCTTTATGGAATCGCCTTTGTTCTAGGTCTCTAAGATCTCCGCGGTGAGTCTCTCAAGACCGACACCTTTTCGAGCTTGATGGCAATTGCACCGAGCATCGCCTTAATGAGCTTGGAGCACAAGCATGACCGTGTCAATTTGGGGAATTCTTTTCATTTTCTCGCACTTTGCACGGTAGTACAGCTTCATCGTGTGTGTACCGGAGCCACCGTGATGTCGGTTTGATCTCTGTATAACATCCTCATCATCGATGAAAACGCCTCCTTCCGGGAGACGGATCAACCCATCGAAACTTCCAAAGTGACTCGCCAGACTTTCGCCGATGTGAGTGCGGTTCTCAGACTTCTGACTTCATTTCAACCGATAGGGAGGCCGAGGGAATCTTCTTGTCTTGTTGAACGGGTGCACCTCCCCGCATGAGGAGTGACCCGTGATTCTCCCAGGACCAAGACGATCCTTGATAGTCGGGCTTGGTAGTGGTGACGGAGTTGGCTCCACCACCGATTCGCATGCGACGCTTTGACTTGAGGCCGCCTATCTCGGGCCTTGGCGCTGGAGCCGCACCGTATCCTTCGCTTAGGTGCCGAGACAGAGGTGGACAACCGAGGTTGGGGCACCATTAGACTTGGGCCTCCAAACCCGGCACGTCAGTGGCTTCTTTACCACCTCCTTCTTCAACGCACGAGCCTCGGCACAAAGCTCGTGCTCAGCGCTAGCGAGTGCGCTGGCGCCCGATGCGCCTCGGCGTGGAGCTTCCGCTGACACGGATCCACTCTCGCTGCTTGACGGCTTGATGGACTGTTGATCACTTGAGGTCGGTCTCCGAGTAAGCTTAGATCTTAGATCCGCTTCAGAGCGACCCCATCTACGGATTGCATGGCCTTGGCAAGCTTGCGCCATGCTTTGTCGTCGCTTTGGCGAAGCTCTTTGAGAGCCGCCAAGATCGCGCAGTTCATCTCGCACCATCCGACTTCAGCGCCGGGGATTGCCACCGCTGCACGGGTTGGACTCGCCTTGGGGCTCTACGCGCCTGAGGCTCCATCTTCTCCTCTTGCAATGGAGACCTTCTTGGAGCGGCGAACTGACTCGAGGAGGGTGAGGATAAACTCGAACCTCGGGTCGAACTCTAACTCGACCTCTTCTTCCACCGATAGGAATCATACGCCAAGACGCATCTCCCGATTCGAGGCCGGTGGTTCCCACTGCGGTCGCCACTTGTTCAAGCAAAAGTTGGGATGATTGTCATTGATTTGAATTTGCTTACGCCTCTTGGCCTACAACAAAATTCAAATATCTACTTTATTTTAAGGCTTACAATGAAAATCAAAAAGATTATAACTTTTATCCTTAGGAACAAACGCTGATCTGCTATATCTGATCCTCGCTATGGGTTCTTTGCCTGCCGGGACTTATTGTGTCCGTGGACCACCGCTAATCCCGATCCGTAGACCCCGGTTCGAACTACGATGAAGGGCTCGCTTCACTAAGGAAACGAAGGTCGAGGGATCACACTCCACGGCGAGGATCGTCACGGGATCGCAGACTCAAGGAGAGGATCGCCGAGCGGTGAGATCTACTAGGAGAAATCACACATATCCCCGAGGTTAAGACAAGCTTAACCTAGAGGGTATCCGTAGTTCGACCCAATTCGCTTACCTTCCGCCGATCCGACGCCGATCGACTTGTACTCGCCGGCTCGAACGGCGCTGCTGATCGCTGTGGATCTCGTGGAGAATTCTTCTGAAACCCTCAAAATCCCGGCCAAAGCCAAAGCCAATCCTCAAAAAACTGTCCAAGATCCCAAATCCCACCTCGAACCGAACCCTCCACTTCAAGACCCCCTATTTATACAAAAAAGGGGATAAAATGCCATGGCTCTGCCACTTGTCGAATACCCTCTACCATGGTCGAGGTGCCTCGGCCAAGTCAATGAGGAGGCTCTACCAAAGTGGTCAGCCCTCCTACCACTTTGTCGAGGTGCTCTACCAAAGTGGCCGAGCCACCTGGCTGATGGCTGGTCGCCTCGCTCGCTTTGCTCCGCCATTCACGAGCACTTCCGACTCTTTTTCTGGTTTTCCGCTTAGTTTGTTCTGATGTCGCCGTTTGAGTCCGTGGTCCATCAACTTTCGAGCTCAAACGCCGCTTGCATCGACGGATTGGCACGGCTGATTCCGCCTCGCCAATGCTTGAGTTTAGCCAACTTTAAGACGCCGCTTCATCGTTTCGCAGACGCCTTGACGCATTTCATAGCTCGCCGACTCGCTTAATGCTGCTTTATAAGGAGCGCTTTGCGACGCTTCATTGTCGAATGGATCGCGGTTGTCAACCCACCGTCACGAAGCTTCGATCGCATCGATAGCAATTTTACGCCTACACTTAGTACTTTGTAATTATATACAACAACAATTATAATAACAACAAAAACCAATACTGGTCGGGTCGGATTTTACTCTGACCTGCTCCGATAAAAGCGAAGCTCACGAGCTGCAATTCCAGAGCAGAGCAAACTGTGAAATTCAGAGTCAGAGATAACCTTTATCACCCATCAATTCACCACTCATCTACGACAACTGACAGGGGCCCACATGTCCCATTACGTGAACAGTGATGACAATAACAACCAATCTCCAGCCGCCAGCTTGCAATAAAATTAGATTATCTGACCGGCTGTGGACCCCACCTTCACTTTAAAAAGTAGGAAGAGAATTGTACCATTCCCCAGGCTTTAATCGGACCATTCATAATATCGATCTGGGATACCGAAGGGAGTCCAACCGGCTGATTGTTGGTATTGTTGAGGAAAGTTACCGTATAGCAGACGTAACTTTCACTAAAAACTCAACAACCAAACGGGCCCCAAGCTTTCGACTCTTTCAAAGACTTATAAATGTATTTTGAAAGGATAAATTTTCATTTAGACCACTTCTAAGAAATTTATTTTAAAATTAGACCTATTTCATATTTATTTAGAATTTTCGGGACTAGCCACCACCCAACAAACTAGGTCGAACCGATTTAAAATTCCAAAACTTCACGGGAATTCATTTCCGTGAAGTTGAATTAAACTTCACTTAAATCATTCCGTGAAGTTTTCAGAGTTCTTTATACCAATCCAGCTTCAACCAAAGGGCCGAACCTGGGTCAATTTTGTAAATAAATAAACAAGTAAATTTAAAATAAATTTTAAAAGAGTCTAAAATGAAAATTTCTTTTTGAAATAATCATAGCGGTTGAGGAGTGCTTCTAGCCACTATCGAAAGTTTGATACACATGGTCACAATGATTATGAGAAAGATACCAGCAAAACTAATAATAATAATAATTTTGCACCGAAGGATCATTGAGTATCTTATGATATGCCCCTCAACTTTGACATATTTATCTAATTGTTAAAAATAGCAGATACAACCTTGTCTTTACATATTTTACCGGCTTTAATTACCAAATCGCCTTGCAATCGATAATTCCATTAAGCGCTTCTATACAGAGCACTCCACTAAGTTGCCTAATTGATAATTAGTTTGACCACTGCATAAAAGATTTTTAAATTCCTCTAAATTTAAATCCCTTTTTTTAATTCTACAACCGGATCTCTTTTCTCTTCCCGATCTTCTATCTCTTACCTCCCCTTCCATCTCTTTTTCTCCGATTGTTTTCAGTCAGAATTTCATCCCCCTCCTCCATCTCTCTCTTCTCCCTCTATCCCACTTCTCCCATTGTTCCATCCTCCCTCCACCTCTTCTCCCTCTCTTCCTCCCCCATTGTCTCCTTGGATGATCTTCCTCCTCCCCCATTGCTCTTGGAGGAGGAGAGAGAGGGGAGATGGAGGAGAAAAGAGAGATGGAGGAGGGACGGGGAAGAGAGAGAGAGAGAGAGAGAGAGAGAGAGAGAGAGAGAGAGGGTGTGTGTATTGGGGAAGAGACAAATTTGGAGAGAGAGAGAGAGAGAGATATATGGGAGGGGAGGGGAGGGGAGAGAGATGAAGGAGGGGTGGGGAGAGACGGAGATGGATGAGAGAAAGAGGATTTAAAGCTTGATGACTAAATGCAAAATTTATAATTTCATGCACAAACCAAAATTTGACGCTGAAAGAGGCTTGAACAAAGTGTGATTCACTTTTGTTTTATTTGCCTCGAAGGATTTTTAGTCCTTAATGGAAACCGGTCAATTTTTTAAATTATTTACCATAACCTAATATAAGGTTACATATTTTACCTAATATAGGTTACAGAGTAATACAAACATATAGAGAGAAAAGAAGATAATAAATGTTCAATGCACAAAAGAAACTACCATAGACCTTATGTAGCTTAGAGTTAGGTAGCTCTGTTGCTTGATTAAACCAAATAATATAGATAACGAGAAAGCTATTTTATTAGCATACCGTTAAAATAGACAGATTGAGCTTAATGCATTCCTAGGTTGCAAGACTTACCTTAGTATGATTTGAACTTTTGGTACGCTTCATTATTCCATAATTCATGCAATATTCAATTTTCAGTCTCCTGAAAGAAGATGATTAGAAGATAAAGATGAAGGAAAATAAATCATGCTTTGAAGGGTAGATTAATATCCAACACTTGAGTTTGGTTGGTACAGTATATATATATATATATATATATATATATATATATACATATATATATATATATATATATATATATATATATATATATATATATATATATATATATATAAGAAAGCCCTATTAACTTAAGCTCATATCGACATGGCACCAACTTTTTATCCACTCATTTGCTTTGAGATTTGTGCACAAATCTCAAAGTGAGTTTATATCTTCACTTTTATCCCAAAAACAAGATGAGTGGTTAGAAAAGTCACAGACCACTATTCATTATAACTTAAGTTCATAGGAATTTCTTTATATATATATATATATATATATATATATATATATATATATATATATATATATATATATATATATATATATATATATATATATATATATATAGAGTAAAACTCTATAAACTTAATGGATATATTTGTCCACCAAACTTTTATCTATTCATTATGCTTTGATATTTGTGCTACACATCAATACTATCTTTGAGATTTGTGCATTTATTTTTATCACATGCCACAAATCCAACAAAAATCAATGGATAAAAGTTGATGGACAAAGGTCCTATCAACTTAAGTTTATAGGAGCTTTACTATATATATATATATATATATATATATATATATATATATATATATATATATAATATATATATATATATATATATATATATATATATATATATATATATATATATATATATATATCATATTATATAAACTTAAGTTGATAGGAGGAAGGCCACCACTTTTATAAATATCTTCATCTGAGATCCGAAATCAAGATGCACACAAATATCAAAGTGAGCTTTATATCTTCACCGATCCCAAGGCAACATCAATGGATAAAAAAGTTGGTGGATGACTATTCCCTATCAACTTAAGTTATAGAGCCTTTGCTCTATATATATATATATATATATAGTTATTATAAACTTAAGTTTATGGAATAGATACACCAACTTTTTTATTCATGGATGTTTTGATTTGTGCCATCAAGAGATGCACAAATCTCAAAATGGGCTTCTATATCTTCATGGATCCCAAGGCAACATCAATTGATAAAAAAGTTAGTGATGATCATTCCCTATAAACTTAAGTTTATAGAGATTTATATATATATATATATATATATATATATATATATATATATATATATATATATATATATATAGATATATATAGCCATAAATTATTATTAACGAGCTACCAAGAGATGAGTTGGAGGTCCACACCTTTGATACGACTCAAGAAATTTCCTCACCACATGTCTATCTCTCAGAAATTATTCATAAAATGAGCCAATTATCATATACATTATTTATATATATATATATATATATATATATATATATATATATATATATATATATATATATATATATATATATATATATATATATATATATATATATATATATATATATATATATATATATATATATATATATATATATATATATATATATATATATATAGTTATAACTTATGGATAGGAGGTTTGCCTACCAAACTTTTATCCACTCATACTATGTTTAGATTTGTGCCATCAAGAGATGCACAAATCTCTCAAAAGGTCTACATATCTTTCATGGATCCAAGGCAACATCAATGGATAAAAAAATCATGGACACTATTTCCTATCCACTTAAGTTTATAATGAGCTTTCCTCTCTCTCTCTCTCTCTATATATATATATATATATATATATATATATATATATATATATATATATATATATATATATATATATATATATATATATATATATATATATATATATATATATATATATATATATATATATATATATATATATAGAATGATGATATGAAGGACGACTCATTTAAAATGAGCTACCAAGAGATAGATATGAGCATTCCCACACCTTGATGCGACTCAAGAAGGCCTCACCTCATGGCTTATCTCAGAAATCATTTCTAAATAAAATGAGTCACACATAACCATCATTGATATATATATATTATATATATATATATATATATATATATATATATATATATATATATATATATATATATATATATATATATACTAAACGAAACTACAAGAGATGAATCTGGCAGTCCACACCTTTGATGACTCAAGAAGCTGCCTCACCCATTAATGGTTATCTCTCTAGAAATTCATTTAACAAAACGAATTTCATCCCTCATATATATATATATATATATATATATATATATATATATATATATATATATATATATATATATATAAGCGTAGCTCTACCACATAACTATCTCGCTAGAATCATTCAAGTCTACTTATGGTTTCTCCAATTGAAGAGTGTCCAATTGAAGGAGTTTGAGTAAAACTCATTTGTTATTCCCACTTACAAATACATTCTCATGGTCATCATCAAAGGGAGCTCTCTTACAAATTTGCATTTAATATTTGTTTCAACTTCCATGTATGGACATAAATGGAATTGAAAAGAATATTTATGTCATATTCCTTCAACTTCCATTTCTTATAAATGTCAATTTCATTTATATTTAAAAATGAAAAATGCCCCAACTCTCAGAGCACATCAAATGGAAGTATCGAAGAAAATATAATTAGCTTGAAGCCTAAAATTCTTCTTGTAGAAGATAATAAAATTAACGCAATGGTTGCTCATTCAATGATAAGCAGTTGGGGCACGACATAGATGTTGCAGATAATGGGTTAGAGACAATTTGTGTAGTTCAACGTTCTCAGTATGATCTTATTCTAATGATAATATTATTGGGTATGTTTTCTATTTTGGTTTGTGGTGAGTGAATGTTAAATATTTTTTTAGCATGTTTTGCTTGATTTAACTATGACCCTTGATCATAGTTGTCGAGTTAATTTTTGTCGTTGGGAAGAGGGCTAAAAGCGCAATTCTTACTAGGAGAGATCCTATAATTGTATAGAGTTCTTCTTTTTATATTTTTTCCCCCTAGGATTTGTATACTAATCTATTTTAGTTCTTAAAATATTGAGTAGCTCTTTTAGATTTATGGATTTTATTGATGAATAATGATTTTGATAATTTAATAGTTTCATGACACTTGATACTTCAACTAACAATCGACTGAGTAAATTTTTCGAGTTTTTAAAAATTTATCCCTCAAATCTTTAACATTTTGATAGTCGCCTCCCAAATCATTAAAATTTGAAATTAGTCCCCAATTCTCATAAGTATATTTATTGAAATTAGTCCTCTCAGTTAGGGGTTGTTAAATTTGGAATGGAATATTCATTTAGCTTTAACTTTTATAGTAGAGTGACCATTATACCACTTGATTATAAATCCAAACCTACACTACTACAACTGCCCCAGCGGTTGGAACCGTTGGGGCAAACCATGTCCCCAACGGTTACCACCGCTAGCTAAAAATAATTGGGTTAAGTCGCTAGCGCACTTAGCCCCAACGGGGGTTGCCCCAACGGCTCGACCGTTGGGGCAGAAAGTGGCCCCAACGGTTTGAACCGTTGCTAATATCCGCCCCAACGGCCGAACCGTTAGGCTAATGTCACTAATTTTAAAAAAATTCTGACTCTCATTTCCTCTTTTGAGCGAGGAAATAACCAATAACACAAAATACAAGACAGAAAGTTTTCCTTTGAAGGGTAAAGCTTATATCGCTAACAACGTAATATCTAAAATGCTAATAATATAAGGCAATGCGGACATAATCCCACCAAATCATAGTTTAACATAAGCTAGAGTATATCATAGGAAAACAACAAAGAGGAAAAACTCTGACAGTTAACCAGAGTAAGATAATACAGGTAGAGCAGTAATTAAAACAAACTTCAAAGGTCTAAAGCAAACTGTCAAGAAGCTCATAGTTCAAAATAAAGTTTTTCCGATTGCATCCTCATCGATCGCTCCACCAAAATAAGATTTGAATCATTACATTACCTACAATTGATGAAAATAGATGAATATATGATGGTGACATAAAAATAATAAAAGCATAAACAACCTATGTCAACACAGTAAATCTAAGAATTTTGAAAGAGTGTAAATATGATCAAGTTTAACTTTGATTTAATTTGGTCATACTAGAGAAATTAAATCGTACTGAAAAAACACAAGTAGAGGATATGGTGTCCTGCTATGTACCTCATTCATTGATATGTATCAAGGGGTTGAGTTCACAGTCGTATTCATGAGCTAAACCAAATATGCAACCACTTCAATGCATGTCCTCTAATCACACCTAAAGGCAAGCTTCCGGTTACACAATAGACAAAGTAACTGTTGAGTCTTGCATAGTAAAATTAAGAGCACAACAAAAAAATTCTAGAGTCTTTCATCATTACAAATATGACATATTCTATGAATCCATGTAGAAGGTAACTTAGCTAACTATTTGGCATGATAGGAAATGAAAAATTGCAGCCTTACATATACGATATTAAAAAAACCCGATAAGAAACATTGGTGTCCAAATGAAAACCTGTTTCTAATTATTTTATCATGAAGGAATGAAATACATGCCTTGATAGAGTAAAGAATTTCATAATATACATTTAGGAGAAGTTCTGCTTATCAGAGATGCGAACCTTTAGACCAAGATCTTCAGCAGGGAAAACGGGCATATTATCTCTACTGGTTGAGTCCTCACCAAATTCCTCTTTGTCGAGAATTTCTGAAGCAAACAACGTGCAATTTGAGTTATGGTCCTTTCAGACACTACCTAAAAAAACTACATGGTAATCATTTATATCAGGGTCTCCCGAAGATGGCCTCCTCAATGGAAGTGTGACAGGATAATCAGAATGAGCATAGTCCTACATGAACAACCATCAAAAACAAAATCATAACTACATTTTGAAAGGGTATATGAAAAGAAAGTGGTAAGGTTCTCCACTCACTCACCCATGGCTCAACATATTCCTTTACCGTTGGTATTGACATAACAGAATCATCTGGAGAAAGAAAAGAAAACAATTACAAGTGAATAAAAGGAAATGTCAGAGACGGAGGATAAGAAGCCAAAGGTGTACCTTCATGAATGTTTTCAATAAAAACTTCACTTTTAGAAATATTCAATGTTGTAACTGAACTTTTAGGATTGCCAAATGACCTGGCGAGTGATGAGTTTCCATGTCCAAAGGCAACTTGAATAGGGGCAGCTGCAATCACAAGGGTTAAAAAAAGAATTGTCTATCATGAATTTAGTATTGGCAACTATTCTTATCAGAACTATTAGGACAGCTAAAGGCTTCATCCAGTTATGAGAAAAGTAAGATCAAGAATTGCATCCATCTCAAAATTCTCATTTCAGCCCACTCATTCTGAACATAGCACTGATGGTTGTATAGTCATTGAATAGATGATTAAACTTTGCATTTCCTATTTCTCCAACATTTCCCCCCATCAGTTTCATTGGTATTCAATGATAACCAATAAAAGAGCACCTAATGGAATATGATGAGAGATGTGGATATATGAAATTAAGACAAACTATATCATTTATATGTTTAAGAATCAGGGTTTTGGTGCCAATAAAATGTATTATAGAAGAGCAAGCTGACAGAAAATTCATCAAAGAAGCAAGCTCAGGTTACACTGCCTAGAACCACACAGATGTGACATTTCAGGTGGAACAAATTCATACAAATCATCGCATGATGAGCTTCCATGTCCAAAGGCAACTTGAACCTGTTTTACTGCTTGACAACCGGTTAGAGATACCCTAATGAGTTGCAAGTTATAATACTAGCTTGATGGGTTCAAAAAAAAAGATGAGCAGAGGTCATTAATTCATCAATGGTCGAACACAAAGCAGTAGCTTCATCATCATTTGGTACCTTTAAGTCACACCATAAATTTATCCATTTATCCAATTCATTCATAAATAACATACCTTATCAAGACACTTATAATAATTGATTGGATTGTAGCTGGTTTAATCTGTTTCAATAAGAAAGCAAATCAAATAGCAAATTCATGATCACAATTCAATTTTTAGGAAAAGCGGAGGGAAAAAGTTCACCATTGCAAAAATGTTGAAATATGCATGATATATAGTTTGAATTTTACCAATGGCAAGGATTTCCACCAAAGGTCGATAAGTAAATTCTTCCTTTGAGCTTAGTTCATTCACTAAAATACATACGTAAAATAAAAAAATTCAAGACATCGGTATAAGAAAAAGATAAATGAAAAGTAAGATGATTTGAACTGACCTCTCAAGAAGGCCGCCGGAGATGCCTCGAGGAGGCGAGGCAACGAATTAGGGCGAGCACAAATTAGGGATCAATGGCGTCGAGCTTAGGTTTTGGATATTTGGGAAGGCCTACGAGATTGTTGTGACGAAAAGGCCAGAGGTCACAAGAGAGGTCATCGCTCTGCGGCTGGGATCGGGAGGAATATGAGAGAGGGAAAGTAGAGGCAGATCTGGGGACGGCGGCGGGGTTCTCAAGATCAAATTAGGATGAGGAGAGGAATTAGGGTTTGTGAGAGATGGAAATTTGGGGATTAGGGTTTGTGAGAGGGATCTGAGAGGAGTTAGAGAGAAAGGGAAGAGACAGAAGAGGGCCACGGTAAATGGGAGAGAGGGGGGAATCGATTGGGTTTTTTTTGTTTTTGTTTTTTCAAGAAAAAACTAGCGGTGGAAATATTTAATCGTTCAGGTGTCGCCCAACGGTTCAACCCTTGGGCTCAAAACTTTGCCCCAACGGTTCATACCACCCGTTGGGGCAGCCCTTCTTTGTACTAGTGCTATTACCCACTTAACTCATACCTGTTTAGAAACTTGTTTCATTGCAAACTCGAACCCATTTCAATCATCTTTTTCCTCCTTCACTCTCCTCTTGCTCCTCTTCCTCCTCCTCCGTCTTCATCCTCATTGACTCCTTCACCACCTCTTGAAAGGAAGGAGGACGAGGGGAGGGTAATATGTTAACTATCAATCCACGGTTACTAATGATATAACCATGGTTAGGTTATTTTGGGTGAATTACATAACGAGCTAATTTCAATGTACTTATGAGATTTAGGGGACTACTTTCAAACATAAGATTATAATATATCTAAACTATCTAATTTTGAATTTTAAACTTAAGATTATAATATATCTAAGAAAAACCTACCATTCAAACTATCTACTTTAACTAATAGAAGTTTCTATTCTTTTCTTCTCATAATATAGCAAAAAGATGTTCTCATTATCTCTTCCTTCATAAACATTTAGTGTATTAGTTAATATATGATATGCAAATTATACTCTAAAAAATATAATCAATCATCTATCTTATTATGCTAGGACATTTTAATGTGTTCGAAGTATAGACCGATATTTATCTATATACTAAAACAATTGGGGTTAGTCTTGCGGCACTATTCATAGCTACAAGACCCCTAAGCATAAGGTTTTTTTAAAATTATCTCTAAGCCCAAAGTTTCCCTCAGTTTATTTTGAGCCCACCTACCGCCAAAGTTGCGATTCTTGCCTATAAACCCAAAGTTCAACCCCATTTGTTTTCAGACACACCCACTTCAAAACTTTTACTACAATTCATCGCCTATAAATTTATAGTTTTACCCACATTTATTTTTAAAGCCTCACACTTCCGAAATCACTCTTACACCGAAATAATATCGAGAGAATTGCAATATTATGAATTGTAGAAGAGTTCTTGTTTCCTACAAACTAAAGTCTTAGTGTCATTTATTTTTATTGCTAGAAACCCAAAGTTCTATCTTATTTATTTTGAAACACACCCACTTCTAAACTTTTACTATGATTTTGTCTCAGAATCAAAAGTTTTACCTTCATTTATTCAAAATACAAAGCGATGTTATTTTTACTTTTTCTCACATCATTATCACGACATTGTGAATTGTAGATGTTTTTTTGCCTATAAATCAAAATCTTAGCCCGGTTATCTTCTAAAACCACTAACTTCGCTATGGTATTTTCTTCTATGAACCAATAATACTCTATTGAATTAATTTTAAATTCATTTGTATTTTAATAGTTTGATGTACAATGTGAGTTGTTATATTTTAATATTGATTTTTTATTATATTTTAATATTGGTGGTGTATTTTAAAGTATACGTTTAAACTATAATTTTGCCCTTAAGTGGCTATACTTTATTATCACTTGCTATATGGATACAATGTATTTTTAAACCAAATGTTTCAACCGTTGTTTTTTCCTAATGTTTCGTATCGCAAGTAGTAGATGAGTTTCTTGGCGACACACCTAAACTTTTATCTTAATTTAATTTTAATATGTTTAAGATGACTCACTTATGAAAGGGGTTTATGTCTATGGACCAAGTCTTATCCTCTATTTACTTTTAAACCCATCCACTTTTAAATTATAGTCAAACAAAAAAATACTCCACCGGATTAATCTTAAATCCATTATCTAATTCAACAAGTTTGTATATAGTATAAGTTATGATATTATTTGTCCTTAGTGGTTAATATATGCGCTTTTAAACCAAATTGCTTAAACGTTGTTTTTTTGGTGACATTTTCACACTTTTAAAATCACTATTAGAACCAAAATACTTCTAAATTATTTTGAATCCCACTTTAGATTTCTACAATTTGGTATATGGTGTAAGTTGCTATGGGGATATACGATGTGGTGAAATACTTAAACCATTAATTTTTTGGCTTCTCTACATTAATATCGTGACATCAAAATTGTATATGAGTTTTTGAATAAAACACAAAGATTTACTCCCATTTATCTTTAAATCCACCCACTTTAAAAGGTTTACAAACCCAACATTTTACCACAATTTATTGTGAAATGCATACACTTTCAAAATCAATCTCGGACCAAAAATACTCCACCGATTAATTTTAAATCCACTTTATAAACTTTGACATATGATGTAAGTTATCATACTTTGTTATAACATGGTTAATTATGTTCTAAATGTTTAGAATATACATTGTATTTTTAAACCAAATATTTAATCATTATTTTAAAATTGTTGGCTAAATATCATAAAACCACCCTTAACTTTGGATGATTTTGAAAACCCCCATTAACTTTGAAAATATTAGAAAACTCCCCTTAAGTTTAGGGGTTATCAAAAAACGGCCTTTAACTTTGAGATTTTATCGAAAACCCCTAATTTTAGGGGGTTTTAGGGTTTTCTCGATAAAATCTCAAAGTTAAAGGTTCCTCGATAAAATCTAAAAGTTAAACGTTTTGTGATAATCTCAATACTTAAGGGGATTTTTCTGATATTTTGAAAGTTAAGAGAGGTTTTCCGATAATTGTCCAAAGTTAAGGGGGGGTTTTATGATATTTAGCCAAAATTATTTTCAAACGGCAACGCGCGGATCAATTATGCTCGTATATAAACTAAATAAATCAAAAAAATCCGCACATGCATGGGCTTAGTACTACTTGTAATTATATACAACAACAATCATGATAACAACAAAAACCAATACTGGTCGGGTCGGATTTTACTCTGACCTGCTCCGATAAAAGCGAAGCTCACGAGCTGCAACTCCAGAGCAGAGTAAACTGTGAAATTCAGAGTCAGAGATTACCTTTATCACCCATCAATTCACCACTCATCTACGACAACTGACAGGGGCCCACATGTCCCATTACGTGAACAGTGATGACAATAACAACCAATCTCCAGCCGCCAGCTTGCAATAAAATTAGATTATCTGACCGGCTGTGGACCCCACCTTCACTTTAAAAAGTAGGAAGAGAATTGTACCATTCCCCAGGCTTTAATCGGACCATTCATAATATCGAACTGGGATACCGAAGGGAGTCCGGCCGGCCGATGATAAGCAGTTTCGACTCTTTTGAAAAGTACTTATCAACTACTTTTCATATAATAAAAAGAAAGTTCTCTCCAATAAAGATCAGAATATACAAGAACGCCATGCTAATGATAAACAAGAAAACTCTACCAAATTCTACGCTGCATTCAAAGATCAGGAAGCAAGTGTAAGAAAATTCAAATTCCCTTCCAAAGGCCAGATGGGTTGAATACTAGTAGAAATGTAATTTTTTGAAATAACTGAGCTAGCGTGTTGAGGAGTGCTTCTTAGCCACTATTGAAAGTTTGATACACATGGTCACAATGATTATGAGAAAGATCCATTGCCAAAGCAAAATAATAATAATAATAATAATTTTGCGCTGGAAGGATCATTGAGTATCTTGCGTATATGCCCCTCAACTTTGACATATTTATCTAATTGTTAAAAAATAGCAGATACAACCTTGTCTTTACATATTTTTACCTAATATAGGTTACAGAGTAATACACAACATATATAGAGAGAAAAAGAAGATAATAAAATGTTCAATGCACAAAAGAAACTACCATAGACCTTATGTAGCTTAGAGTTAGGTAGCTCTGTTGCTTGATTAAACCAAATAATATAGATAACTAGAAAGCTATTTTATTAGCATACAGTTAAAATAGACAGATTGAGCTTAATGCATTCCTAGGTTGTAAGACTTACCTTAGTATGATTTGAACTTTTGGTACGCTTCATTATTCCATAATTCATGCAATATTCAATTTTCAGTCTCCTGAAAGAAGATGATTAGAAGATAAAGATGAAGGAAAATAAATCATGCTTTGAACCGGTAGATTAACATCCAACACTTGAGTTTGGTTGGTATATATATATATATATATATATATATATATATATATATATATATATATATATATATATATATATATATATATATATATATATATATATATATATATATATATATATATATATATATATATATATATATATATATATATATATATATATAGAGTAAAACTCCTATAAACTTAAGTGGATAGAGATTGTCCACCAAACTTTTTATCCATTCATTATGCTGATATTTGTGCTACACATCAATACTATCTTTGAGATTTGTGCATTTATTTTTATTACATGCTAGCACAAATCTCAAGCAAAATCAATAGATAAAAGTTATGAACAAAAAGGCTCCTATCAACTTAAGTTTATGGGTTTTTACTATATATATATATATATATATATATATATATATATATATATATATATATATATATATATATATATATATATATATATATATATATATAGATTTGGTGCTTCATTTAATCCAGAATTCAAGCATCAATTTTTTATCCACTATCTTGCCTGAGATTTGTGATGCAAAAATCTCAAAGTGGCCTTTATATCTTTCACGGATCCCAAAGCAAGATGAGTGTTGAAGTGCAGTAAGACCATATTCATTATTAACTTAAGTTCATAGAGCCTCTACTATATATATATATATATATATATATATATATATATATATATATATATATATATATATATAGAAGGTATATATCCTTAAGTTCATATTAGTATGGTGCACCAATTTTTTATCCACTCATCTTGTCTTGAGATTTGTGATGCACAAATCTCAAAGTGAGCTTTATATCTTCACGGATCCCAAAGCAAGATGAGTGGTTAAAAAAGTTGGTGCACCACTATTCATTATGAACTTAAGTTCATATGAGCTATATTATATATATATATATATATATATATATATATATATATATATATAGAGTAAAACTCCTATAAACTTAAGTGGATAAGAGGCCTTGTCCACCAAACTTTTTATCCATTCATTATGCTGATATTTGTGCTACACATCAATACTATCTTTGAGATTTGTGCATTTATTTTTATCACATGCTAGCACAAATCTCAATGCAAAATCAATGGATAAAAAAAGAGGACAAAAAGCTCCTATCAACTTAAGTTTATAGGAGCTTTACTATATATATATATATATATATATATATATATATATATATATATATATATATATATATATATATATATATATATATATATATATATATATATATATATATATATATATATATATATATATATATATATATATATATATATATATATAGAGTAAAACTCCTATAAACTTAAGTTGATAGGGAAGAGTGTCCACCATTTTATAGACATTGATCTTGCCTTGAGATCAGGTGAAATCAAGATGCACACAAATA